>ML170167.1:218515-506818 GCA_004355085.1 Rickenella mellea | reverse complement strand
TTCTTACAGAGCCATCTTTCAGCATTGATCCAGACGCTGAGACGGAGGAAGAAACAAGACTTAGACGGTTTATTATATGTCACCCTGACAAGCCAAGAGACCGCGTGATCGCTGCGTACCAACAATGTAATGGCGATGTTAACAGGGCATCATTCATTCTTACAGATGCGTCATTCAGCATACCACCATTGGCCTCCTCTCCTCGCAAACCAGATTCTGGTCCAATGGGACGCGTAGCGGAAATTGACCAGGAACGTGAGGCGGCTAAAGCTGCCGCCAAGGAGAAAGCAAAGAAATCACTGATATACGCCAAACGACAAAATTTGGATGCCGTCCCTGAGCCCTCAGTAACACCACCACGCTCCTCTTCCCCCATTCTTATCCAACCTCCTCTCAGTCCAGAGATTAGGCGACGACATGTTCGCCGTACAGTTGTGAATTATGTTATTGATTCAGGCACTGAATTCGAATATGACGACAATGACGACGCGCAAGTTGTTAACGGTAAGAACGGGAGTGATGACGGTAAGAACGGGAATGAGGACACAGAAGATTATTATGAGAGGAAGACACTAGAGAGTTTCAACACTTACGACTGCGACGCGCTGAGGGAATTGACAGGTATGCTCGAACTTATTTTTACCTCGACATGTATTAACATGGTTTTATAGGCTGTACACCGGAACAAGCCCTCAAGATAATCTCTCTCAGGCCATTCGAGACCGTCGAAGCTCTCCAAGAAGACCTTGGCCAAGGCAGGAAGAAAGCCGGTCCTACAGGCATCAGTCCTCGAATGTTCGAGGACTGTGTCGAAATCTATCGTGGATATGGCTCTGTGGATAACATTTTAGCTGACTGTGAGCGAATCGGTGCCGAACTCAAGGCTGCCATTGCATCGTGGACGGGTTCCTCAAAGACCAAGGGCAAAGAGAAGACCCGTTTGGTGTTGGACGAAGACTTATTAGATGAAGGCGCTCTTAACCTCCATTCGTTGTCGTTCGCCAACAACGCCAAAGGTTTCCTTTCAAAACCTCCATCGCTCTTATCCGATCATGTCACTTTGAAGGACTATCAACTTCTGGGTGTCAATTGGTTGAATCTCCTGTACGGTAAAAGCCTAAGCTGTATCTTGGCTGATGAAATGGGTTTGGTGTCACTCTTCTTAATACGGCGATCGGTATTCTGATTCTTGGTGTTTAGGTCTTGGAAAGACCGTCCAGGTCATCAGTTTCTTCGCTCATCTCAAAGCAAATGGCTGCAAAGGGCCACATCTTGTCGTTGTTCCGTCAGTCAGTCATGTAATGGCCGTCCTTCTCTACTGATGTGACATTGCCAGTTCATCCACGTTGGAAAACTGGTGTCGAGAATTTGAACGGTTTGCGCCATCCATCTCTGTTCAAACATACTACGCCGGCAAAGAAGAGAGACCAATGCTGCGTCAGACACTGCTTGAGACCAGACAGGTCAAGAGTAAGACAGGCAACGGATGGGAAGTACTCATTACCACGTACAATCTGGCAAATGGTGATGAACGAGATCGAAAGTTCTTCCGTAAGATGGATTGGAACGTGAGTTCACATGAATATGCCGACCACACCTTTTTGACCAGACGGCAGACCTGCGTGTTCGATGAAGGCCATGTCTTGAAGAACTTTCAATCGCAGCGGTATCAGGCTCTGATGAGGATTGGATCGAAGTGGAAATTGTTGCTTACCGGCACTCCTCTGCAGAATAACCTTCAAGAGCTTGTTGTAAGTCGCACCGCGCGGATCCATCCATAAATAGCCATTATTAACAAATGGCGCAGAGTCTCATGAATTTTATTCTGCCAAATCACTTTTCGGAAACGTTAGAGTCATTACGTGCCATTTTCAAAGCTAAGGGAGACTCCAAAGTCACTCTCCTCGCCGAATCCCGAGTGTCCCGTGCGAAAAAGATGATGACTCCTTTCGTTCTTCGCCGTCGCAAGGATCAGGTAATTACTGTACATATCTACTGCAGGCCTCACCCTAACGACCCTTTCAGGTCCTGAAGGACTTGCCCAAAAAATCCGAAAGAATCGAGTGGTGCGAGATGACACCTTTGCAGAAGTCCATCTACCGTGATGCCCTTCAGCGTTCACGGAAAACCATCCTTGAAAACGACGGAGACGGAGATTCTACCCCTCCCGTCCAGAATGGCAATAGCAAGCCGCCAAAGAAAGCGCATGGCAATCCACGGAATAAAGACAAAAAGTATCTCGAAAACAGCTCGAACGTTCTCATGGATTTGCGAAAGGCAGCATCCCACCCCATGCTGTTTCGAACACGGTTCACGGACGAAAAGCTCACAGCGATAACCCGCCTACTACTGAAGGAGGCGGATTTTAAGAAGAGAGGCGCTATATTTCAATTCGTTAAAGAGGACATGGAGGTCATGACAGACGCAGAGCTCCAAGTTTTTACTGGAACCTATAAGGTGATATTGAATTCGTGCCGCCGACTTCTTTACTTAATGGAGCTACTATTCTAGTCGACACGCAAATTTCTGCAGGACGAAAATTGTTATTTGGAAGCGGGAAAGATAACGGCAATGCTAAGACTATTGAAGGCATATCAGGCTGAAGGACGTCGATGCCTTATCTTCTCTCAGGTGTGTCCAGCGCGGCCATCTTAATCTCTGCTGCTGACTGTAGTGTATTCCAGTTCACACAAATACTCGACATCCTTCAGGTCATCCTGAAAAAAGAGTCTATCAAGTACCTCGTTCTCACGGGGTCGACACCTGTCGACGTTCGACAGGCGCTTGTTGATGAGTTCACTGAAGACGAATCAATAACTGTCTTCCTCCTTTCCACAAAAGCTGGTGGCATGGGAATCAATTTGACGGCTGCGAGCGTTGTAATAATGTTCGATCACGACTTCAATCCGCACAATGACAGGCAGGCGGCCGACCGCGCGTATCGCATTGGCCAGAAACGGGACGTAGAGATCGTTAAGCTGGTCACAAAGGGTACCATTGAAGAAGACATGCTGAGGCTAGGTCAGACAAAACTTGCACTTGACGAGGCTGTTGCTGGCGAGGTCGATGATGGTGATGGGAAGGATGAGAATGCACCAGAGAAGCTGATGAAGACATCTCTCATGGAGACGCTGCGAAAGCAGTTAGAAAATGAAGACACTGGCTTGGTTACTGTTGGCAATAAAGATGGAGGGTCGGAAGCCATAGAGGTAGACTCCGACTTGACTGACTTGGATTCTTAAATATATGCGCCAGCTCAACCTCACATACTATATAGACGCAATACACATCTTGGGACTCTTCCGAACAATATTTATGTACGATGTTGAGTGCAATGCGCCATGTAGCCATGTGGATAGGTATAATTTAAGTTCCAATACTTTACCGCTTGTACTGTGGAACAGCAAGCTTGTGGGTCTTCGATCAATATTTCATGAATGGCACATCAAATAAACATTCACAACTTTTATTTTATTGCATTGAAGCATGCAAGCTGTTGTTTGAATTTTATTCGCAGGGCTTTTGCATGATTGTTCATCTTTTGGGGTCCCAGATATATGCCGCTGAGTTTCAATTTCGTTGCCAACTGGGCCAGGCCACTTCTGCTTTTTCTTTCTACTCTAAACCTTGTTCTAAACTTAACGCATTCCGAAGATATCACCGCGCGAACTGAAACATTCGAAAAGCGTGTCCTTTCTTGCACTTCTACCTCGACCAAAACCGCACCGACTTCAAGACTTCTTGAATTCCTCCCTGCCCTTCGCATCGACTTTCGCCCAGATGCTCACACTGCGCGGCGGACAACGGAACTCCGCCCAGCCGTCCTCGCCAATCTCCACCTCACCTTCATGCCAGCCGAGTATATCGGACCACTTCTCGCCTGCGTGTTCCTATGTCGAACATGAGCATAATCATTTCCATGTGCAATTGAAGATGGGAGACTCGCCTTGCCGACTTCTAAGCGCTTCACGCTGCGTGGGATTGGGCATTAGCCGAATACCCAATCCGAGGATTAATTAACGACGCACCCCTCATCGCCATTACACAAGACCACCGCACAACCATCATGACGCTCATCACCCGTTCTCACCCATCTGCACCAACTCGTTTTCAGCATCGCAGAGACCACGTAGAGGGGTGCAGAAAGAATAAACGCACCCAACACAATTCGCATGATCCCAAACGTCCCTGGTCTCGCCATACGCGAACAACTTCCGTGCGCGGATGATATCGGCAAGTTGGTTAACAGGCTCTTGCGGGTTGTCGCCTTTCGTGCCGTACAAGTCGCCCCAGAACACACATCTTTATGAGTTAGTTTCAGTGTCAAGAACTTCTTTCCGCTTTGATGAAATAAGTGTGGTTAATGGCTTACGGATAACCGTCGGCGCGGAGAAGGATCATTGCGTATGCCAAAGGCTTGAACCCGGGAGACACCCAGCTCTCAAGGGCTTGTCCAATTTGCTGAAAAAATGGGGATACGATGAGCTCTCCTCTGACTTGCGCATAGCCACTAGTATAAACTGCGCGGTACATACCGTACTAACCCAACGCCATCAGATCAGATGAAAATATTTTATTGTATAACAGGAACTCACTCATGATTATCCACCAACGTCCTTCAAACAAAATTCGCATTAGGTATTCATCTGTGTTCGATTCAGTCATGGCTCAGACGTACACTGCATCAATCGGGCTCCTCTGCACAACTGTCCCATCCCAGATCTTCCTTAGATCGTACGATGCACCGCTATCGCTTGCCTCCTTGAAATTGTAATGCAGCGGTGCATCGAACACACTGAACTGTGTCCGTACTGTAAGCAACAACATTGTGGGTTTCTTTGAGGAATTGAAACCCACCTGGGTACCCAAGTTACCGAGGTACCGCTCCAGATCCTCAATCGAGTCCTTCCAAAATTCGCCAACGGCAAACATAGCGGGCTTATGCGTCTTCTCGCGCACGTGCTTGACAAACGTCCCGATAAACTCGCTGTCGATGTGCTACAAAACCAAGTCACATATCGTTAGAAATTTTATATCCGGAGAAAAGAGCATAGTATATAGTATAAACGACTCGCACCTTGACAGCGTCGAATCGGAATCCTGCGGCTCCAATTTCATCGATGATCCACGTTCCCCAGTTGAGGATGTCTGCTCGGACGTCACCATGGCGGTGATCAATGTCCGCACCCACTATACGAACAGAATAATTTAAGGTGAGTGCTCATAAGAAAGAATACGATATGATAGAACGTACTGAGGTAATCATAGTTCTTGTTCTCGCCGTCCACGCCTTTGGCCCAGTCTTTTCCATCGCCGTGAATTTTGAAGATGGCTTTCTTGCCACCTTCATTGTTATAATCCACGCCCTACGATGAACTGTTAGAATAACGAAAAACAGCGACGCCAAGTGCGAAAATGGAGGCTAGAATTGAAACGCACAGTAAAATGATTGAAGTTCCATTTAAATTTGCTATACTAATCGTGGAGGTCAGTGGAAAGCCTGGGGAGGAGAATGAAGGCGCATATATGCACCTTGTCGCCACGACCAGGAAATTCAAATCCAGTCCAACCCTTTATTCAAGTGGTCTTCAACGTAAAGACTAAGCTTCATATTCTGAGCACCCACCTCGACATCATATAACCCGCTAATCTCCTGCACAAAAAACTCTGTCAAATGGTTTGCACAGCGCAGTTTGTGGTTGACATACCTTCGTGCGGTCATTCCAATCCACCTCCGTCGCTTGAAACTTTTCCGCCTTGTCCGCGCCGAACTTGTGGTTCAACACGGCGTCAACGTACGTGACGATACCGACTTCGTGGGCGGTCTTGATGGCGGCGACGAGTTCGTCCTTTGTCCCATACTTGGTGCGCACGCCGCCTTTTTGATCGAACTCGCCGAGATCGTAGACGTCGTAGATGTCGTACCCAACAGACTCTTGCCCGGCCGCTTTAGTGGGAGCTGTATTTAACACATTGGTAAGAATTATGACGCGAGATGGACAGACGGCTCACGGGGAATCCACTGCGCGGTTATCCCGATACTCGCCAGCTCCGGCGCGAGCTTGGCCAATTTCCTCCAATGGACACCTTCTCCCTCGGAGTACCACTCGAATGCTTGTATCTACCGATTCATAATGATGACTACGCGTCTACTCTTCGAATACCGCGACTGACCATTGTATAATTCTCAATATCGGTTTTCGAGTACTCCTTGTTCGCATCGTCAGCCATAATGGGAGCCTGGGTGCGGGTGGACTTGTTCGAAAAATGAGAGATAAAGCGGCGGATGGAGTTGGGGATGAAAGGCATATCGCGTATATTGGCTGGGACGGGTGGTTATATGCATACTTTTGCTATGACGTCACGCGTCGTGTTTTGATAACTGCTCTGTGTTGACCCGGTCAGCGAGCAGCATATTACATAATACAACCTTCCTGGCACCCACTCATGTCCTCGCCAGCGGCAGCATCAACCATCACATCGTCGACCTCACCTCTGCGTCGCTTAGCAGTCCATTCTACGACTACTTGCGCAACACAGGCATCGGCGTACGGCAAGTGCATCATGGCCACGTACACAGATGTCAGAAAAGACGTCTGCAAAGACGAGTTTGAAAAGTTTGGCAAATGTGTTCGCGAAGCCGTGAGTCCCAGCCAATAATTCAAGATTGGGCTCTCAACTAAACCTATTTCTCAGATGAAGAGAAAGTGGTGACAACGACGTGCGATTATAACTTTACATAAAAAAATTTGTCATTACACCCCATCCACCGCCTCCATCCCCCCGGGAATCCTTCCTCGCCCAGCAGACGCTGCTGCTGATCCTCGCCTTGACTCACGTCTCAAGTTCTCCGCATCCGCCTCTCTCCTCTCCTGCAACTGCGACAACAGCCGCAGCGTCCTCGCCAGCCTAGCGCTGGTTGTATTCGGCAACGGGAGCCCAAACTGATCTGGCCTGCCATTCGCCGTAGCACCCACACGGGGTGGTGGTTCAGGAACGGCGTGCGTGAGCCGGTGGAAGATGTGCCTCGCTCGGAGGTCGACTATGAGTGGACTACCACGCGCCATCTCCGATCCCACGTTAGGAGGGTGCGCGTACAGCAACGGATTCTTTTGTGCGGACGGTGAATTGGGTGATGACGGTTGTGTGGTGCCGTCGGTATTAATGTTGTCGTAAGTAATGTTAGCGGTGGAATTAGTAGTGTGCAATTCGGCGAGCTTTGGAAGTAAGGGATCAGGGACGTCGTCCGGCATGGCGATGGTGAGCGACGTTTCGTATGCGAGCGTTGTAAGTATGGCCTGTAAGGACGTGATTGTAACATCCAAGAGCAACAGCGACCATCTCGACGGTGTATGTGCTAATCCATTCGGAGCGCCAATAAATAAAACAAATCGGACACGTCAGTCAAACTGCACACACAATATATAGCAGCAATACAAAAGACACGCACACATGCCGACGAAATCCAGCACGAGCCCTCGTCCAGCCGCCGCACCCGCTGCTGGGGAATCGAGCGCGTGCGACCACACTGCTCCGGCATTACACAGCAACACCGCTGCGAACCAGAAGCGCAACGAGCGGCCCACATCGAGGTCGCGTACTTTTGAGCAATGAAACTGTGTTGCGCAGCGGCATGCGTAGATCCACATCGACGGCGCGAGGAGGAAGGAGAGGGTGTGCAGCTGGTAGAGGAGGTGGTCGAGCTGTTAAAGTAACAATTGTTTGGGTGTGAGATGTATGGCAGAACGAGAGGTGGATAACAACGTACTGATGATATGATGTGCTTTCGTTGTGCATGATGGGGTATAGGCATGTCATCAGATACAGTGTCTTGTCTATCGAAAGTCTACTGACATCAAACCTCAACAAGCTATTTACCGAAATCGTGCATACCAAACAAGTACGTAAGCATCGCTTTCGAAACAAGAATTTCATTTCATTATTACAGGCTTCGCGAGATCCACAAGGTGTCTAAAATCCTCCACCTCCCTCAGAAATAACACCGCCTTGTCAACGACACTCTCCAAAAAATCAGCATTCCCGACCAGATGGACTTCCAAATATGCTACGGCCAATGGCGTCGCCCAGAGTCGTTTCTCCGCTTGGTGCTTTTCAGCCATACGCAGTAGCCCGAAGGATCCAAGAATCTTAGCGAGATCCTCGTCCAGATGGAAGGAGCCGTCGAACATCTGTAGCCGTATCAAATCGAATATTTCGTTGGTCATCGGGTTGGGTGCATGGGGTTCTTCAGTAATGCTTTGCAACATCGCTTCGGGTTCTCGATCTATCGCACCTCCAGCAGCGCTACAGTGGCATGGCGTTTGCAGATGACGAGCAAGAACGTGCGGACTGGTTGGTGACAACAAATTGCTCCAATCGAACGGCGGTCCATCCAATGGACTCACATTGGAGGAAGGGGCGACACTCCCAACATGGGAGGGTAATCCATAGACATGATCTCCACCAATAGAGTGCGTTTCTCCGCCCATCGAACCGCTCGTGGTACGCCGAATAAACGACAGCGTATTCGAGAGAAACTTGAACGCAGTGCCTCCTGCTGAAACGCGTTCCGTTCGTGATTCCTCAGAGGTCCTCCGAGATACACTACCTCGTTCTTCTTGGATTCTCCTCGCATCGTCGCGATCAACAAGCACAAACTCCGTAAACATCGTCGCCAACCCATACATCTCCCCCAGTCGTGTAATATCCGCCTTCTCCCGACTTGCTACGCTCTTAAGTAACGGCGGTGTACGCTGCTGTCGTTCTTGCAGCTCCTCAATGATACGCCGCGCCGAAAGAGTGTGGATAAGCGGTACACCGATTTTGGCTGATGCGAGCTCAACGCTGCAGACCGGCACTGTCATCTTGAATTCCTTCCCGTCGATCGACAATCGTCCCCGTATCGTAAGGTGTTTCGGGACGAAAGGGGTTGATAGAGAGACGATAGCAAATACATTGAATCGTACGCTGGCCGAAATTTTCCTGAGGTCGAGGGGAGATTGTTGAATGGTCGGAGTGAAATATGCCGTGGATGTGATTTTTGACGAGTCACCTGCAAAGACGTCGGAAGGTGATCTGAGGACCACATCACCGCCATCAGGAAGGAATTCCATAGGGACACCCCAGTCAACAGAAGGATCTTCAACACCCCAAGATTTCGCAGCACGGACGAGGCGGGAAAGTTCGCCTACTATTTGCTCGGGTGTCGGCGCTATCAAACATTCGCCATTTCCAACGCATGCGACACGCTCGCACATTCGCGTAGATAACATTTCACCGATGCCTAAGGTGTAAACGCGTAGTGACGGATGTTTTGCGACAGTAGTTGCGACGGCGTGGACAAACCCCTCAATTTCTTGCTTGATCGCCTTGGATCGGTCGGTGGTTAATCATCAGGTCAGGTTAGACATATCAAAGCGTACCTGCCCACCAGTCATCAAAAATAGAGCAGCTGGCATGCTCCCTTTGAGAGATGCAAATGAGAACTTCAATGCCTGGTGGATGTTTGAGGCACCGTAATCCGGTCTGATGGCGTCTACATGCCTCGTCTGAACATGGACAACATAAGATATCAGTCACTCAACGAACTTAAGTAGTAATACTCACCGCCTCGGCCAACGAAAATTGCGTGTATGCAACGCTCTGACCCCAAAACGACGTGCATGTATTGCCGAAGCTAAGTATGTTGAAATGCGTGTCACAGCTCGGAAGCATACGCAGTACCACAGCCAGGCTACGCCGAATAGTGGACATGGTTTCCCCATTGGCACCGTGCATGTTGCTACTTCGATCGATCAAAAAGAGGTATTCCTGCTCGGGAACACGCGGTATGTAGGTTGGGACGATGGATAGGTGCATCGCCAACGAGTGCGGTGGCCCGGCACCCGATGAGCGCATCAATTCGGAAAAGCACCGTGAAGCGCTACGGCCCTCAGTCTCCACCACCAGCACGAAGTCCCGTGTGAGAGGTGCGCAGGAGTGAAACTTGATGGTCCTCCGACATGACGACGGACGTCCAAAATGTGTCAAGTAGGGCAGTACAGACAATCCATCTTCGTGCGACGGACTTGTGACCGCGTTAATTCTGCCGCTGCATTGTATGTCGGCCGTTACGTGGATGCCTGTGTGTTGGGACGAAGACGGCTTGGTATTTGTTAAACCGTTGGGTGAAATGACTGATAATGGTAAACGAAACAACATGTCGTTCCCCGTATCACCATCCTTTGCATCCGTAACGTACTTAAAACTTCGTCAGTCTCTCCTCCGCAAGATCGCCTCTGTAAAACTCACCACTATCGTCGTTGTGACGCTCTCCTTCGCAGGTATTGGTGCTAGTGGGATAATAAACGCTGCGATATTCCATTTATTTGGTTATGCAAAATTTATGCATTCAGGATGACTGACCATTTTCGGAAACCAATGCGACGCGTCCTTTCAGTGAAACGTTTTGCAGACCTGACGTCCGGTCTTTTGTGATGCTAATACTGCTAAGAACGGGTCCGCGATCCACCAGCATCTCGAATAAGCAAACGGAAGAGTTTCGTGGGATAGGAAACAGGTATTTCCCGTCAGCGATAGGCTCAGTGCAGTCATTGCGGAATGTCTGTGTTAATATCACGCGAGCCATTCCTACAAACTAAATTCAGAAACGTCCCAGGACAAAATAACGTGTTATTGAGATCTCACCATCAACGAGAACAACTTCTGCGGAGACATTCTGCAGTGGTAAGTGGACAATCTCACAGTCCACAGATACATGCACGATACCGGCCGCCGCTGGGATAGCCATATGATACGCATAACTTTGGCTTCCATGACGCCAGGATTATTTAAAAGCACATTGGCGCCAGGGCGGCATTTTCTTGTCCAGATAGCAATTCCGTCTTCATATTGCGGTGAATGTGCCACGAGGATGTCCAAGTTTCAATAGATTCTTGGATTGATTCGCGCCGTTGCTTAGTACAATACGACACGAGGGAGAAATCGCAAGGTTTTGACGCCAAAGGTGGTTGGTTTGCTAAATGCGCGAAATGCTGGCTGTCACGTTGTGTGACAGAGCATCTTCGAAGGTCTTCAATTCAAAACACTGTGAGTCTGGACACTTCGGCCGTATCACACGTTGTAATTTAACTTGTAAGTGTCCGGAAAACACGAATTTAAACGTCGGAAAATATGCTGGTAAATACATACAGATGATGGTATTTCTGATCACAGCCCTACAAGTCGAAACGGAAGAAACAAAGAAATCATCAAACAGGACGATGATGCGCTGATTCGCGGTGTGCATTGGGATAGTGATCGACCATGGTATGGTCGCTGACAGTCTCATCGGCCTCATAAATTGGTGGACTTTTCTTGCCGTCATAATCCTGACTCGTCGCGGAATATGGGAGCGAATTCTCCTCATACGGGCTATACTCCTTCGTCAAGAGACTTTCGCTGTCGCTTCCGACTATCGTAGTTTCGCTCGTCGTCGTGGAGAACCTTTTGTGATACGCCTCGTATGCGCTTTGGCGCAGTGCCATGCGAGATTCGCGGCCCTTCTTTTTCTCGTCCTTGAGTTGGTTGACGTAGCGCGTGATGAGTATGGCACCATCTAACCATTCACTAAAGTCAGTAAAATGACCACCCGAATAAAAGGGTAGTAACGTACAAGCTTCGATCGCTAAAACAAGCGATGACAATCCCCAATACAACTCCTTTGTGAAATTCAGCAAGCCCTTACACGCATTCTTTGAACCATCATTCCGCAACCCTTGTTGACAAGCTTTCACAATATCGGTGTTCGCGGCGCGCGTGACGTGGTAGAGGAGGTATGCAGCAACGCCAAAGTTGAGCAGGAAGTGGAAGTAGAGGAAAAACGCGTAGATGACGACGAATAGCTGTTTACGCGCACAAGCGCCGATGAAACTGGTAGATTCTGTCAGAGGCAGTGAGGAGAAAAGGAAACGTGGGCCGTACCCAAGGATAGATGCAATGAAGAGCGCCGTCTCAATGATCGCGGCGATAATGAACACTGTGCGTTCCCCACTTGATGTTGTGTTTTGGGCTGTCAAGCGTTGAGACAAATGTAGACCACGGTAATTGACAGGCGGAACTTACTGGCCACTTCAAACCAGAGAATAACAGCGAAAAAGCCAGCCAGAAGGACAGAGAGCGCCGACATCGCGATAACGCCCATCCGCACAGGCAGACAACAGCAGAACTTTTGCCTTCGGAACACCCATCTCGTTACTGGATTGCCCATAATTTACGACCTCTTCGCAACGAAATGGAACGAGATTGAGAACGTTTGAGCTAGAGTGAAGTTGAATGCAACCGCCAGGAATCACGAACAAATAGGTGGGTTGGTGGTGGGCGGTGTGCGCAGCCTGCGAAGGATTGACCGGCGTCGCCGTGGGCACGCGCTTGATGGCCAATAGCGGGCTGGATCCTGCAAGGATCCCGACATGGCTTTATACTCGCTTCTCAACTTCGTGATTGCAGCGCCACACCCAACAAAGCCAAGCTGTTTGTCAACATTCCCCGAAATTCCCGAAGCCAATAGAAATGCAGTTAAGCCTCATAATTATCATAACACGAGGCATCATCTATCTCAAGAGACAAGGAATCTAACAGTTGTTTGAAAAAAAAGAAAGCAGCAAAGGGAGGAACTTATGAAGTGACGCCTCGGATACGAAAGAAGTGACCGAGAAGTTCGCAGGAAATATAACAAGAAAACAATGGCAACCTTGAACTCATCACTCAGTACCCACAATCATCCGTGGCGGTGTCTCTCGTCAATGTCGTCCTGGTGGTCATTTTGCCGCCGAACATCTCTGCAGAAAATATGTTAGATAAAATATATAATCATATTACAGTGGTTACTCACGATCGGCCCAGCCCCGCAGACATCGGAGACATGCATTTGTTGGAGTATACGGAAAACACTGTCCGAATGTATTTCGACGGCCGATAACACAGGCATGCTTCGACACGGTCGACGCGGGAACGGTGGAATCGGGTGGATTATGCGAAATTGGAGGCGACGGGTAGTCAATATACGAGGACTTCGTCTACCCGATAGCCCGACGCCAGATGGGCACATGTTAGCCAGCAGGATTGTGTTCGTCTTCGTGGTCGGCATGTCGTAATCAACTCAGCTATGAAGTGCTCAAACGACGCCTTCCACTACGCCTCAAGCCAGGGCTGGTGGTCGACCAACAAATTGCGGCCAGAGGTCCCATTACTAGATGACGCCGAGTGTCATCCCATTCTGATGGAGTTTATCAAGAGATCAAAAACACTCGTGTTCTGTGGTGGTGCTGTCAAGTTGTGCTAATTCTGGCTGACCAAATGAGTGCGCCATTACGGAAATAGATCATTGCGTTGGTTCTAGTTGGATTGATGGATGGTGATGCCGGTGTTCAGTATATCTGAACTGTTGTAGTCCTTTGTGGTAGTCTTGGGCAAGCGTTGAAAATGGTCGAGTTGAGTGATGGTTGCGAAGGAGGCGGGCGGTCACTGAAATACGTCATAGTATAAATAGGTGTTGCTGATCGTTCTATTCTTACTCCCACAGTCTAAAAATACTTAGCGGCCGCCTCAACCATTCTCAACCGAATCAACCCCGATGTTATCCCCTTTCAGTGAAACAACCAAACCCTGCGTCTGTTCGACCAAAGGCTTATGACTATGCAGGTGGCAATGAAGACTTTAAAGTCTTCCGTCAAAGAATCTGTGCGTTGATGAACTGGAAAGCGTATAACATTACACCGCTGCGGGACCTGAGTTATTTTTAACTCCAACGGCGCGTATGATGAGAAACAACACTCCCGTCATGGATACCCACGTCTTTCTCTCTTTCTTTCTCCACCTCCTCCTCCAGCCATGCTCCCCGACACCATCCCCTCCATTATTCTAGCCCTCTCACTATTTGTTGCACGAGTTTCAGCAAGCGTCACCATATACACCACCACCTCATCCGCCGCCTCTGCTGCTCCTCAACCAACCCTATGTATCGGTGCCGTTCCGTGCGATGGAAACGTTCTCCAACCCATGCCCAACCCCACCGGTCCCAATCTGTCGCAAATCGTCCCTGTACAACTGTACCCCGGAGGCATGAACAGCATGGGCATCCCTGTCAGCGGGAGTTTCTTTGGGTTTTCTCTAGAACTTTCAGTGGCAAATCGTCTCTGTAAGTCCGCTCATATTTTCTTTTTCTTCCTGCTCACACATGATATCTGCAGTCGGAAATGACGGGAACAAACTTGTACCGATATTCTTGAACTTGATGGCCACGATCACAAACAGAGCTGGCAAGGTGCTTCTACGCGTCGGTGGAAACTCTCAGGAATCTGCAGCCGTCGTCCCCGGAGGTTTACCGAACGACACGGCAATTCTAAAAGTTCAGACCGGTGCCGACAAGACTTTTACACCCACTCTTTTGGTATCTCCGTCATTGGTTTATGCAATGGGAAATATTTCAAGTCTATTACCTATTGACTGGTTTATTGGTATGTGTCCTGTATAACTCTCGGCAACAGGGTGCCGTTTCCTGCGCCATGAAGCCAAATCCGGAACTGTTTACTAATTATTTGGCGTCCCAGGTCTCCCTTTCAATGACACCACCAACCCTCGCCTCGAACTTGCAGAAATCGCTCAGTCTGTCCTTGGAAAGAACTTGATTGGAATGCAGCTTGGTAATGAGCCGGACCTTTACGCGGGCAATGGAATACGCCCGAACACATATCAACCTGCAGACTACACAACCGACTTTGGGACTGTCCTGCATGACTACCAGTCTGACCCATCTGTGCCGAATACGAATATATTTGTTGCACCTAGCGTGTGCTGTGGGTCAAGTGGGAATGGTTGGACACCCGAGACAGTTTTCAATACGGGATTCTTGTCCCAGTTTTCGACCAACCTCGCATACATCTCAGTGGAACAGTATGTACCATCCCTGATTGCCATCAATTATGTTTATTCAAAAAAATTGCCAACAGCTACCCAACAAACAACTGCAATGACTCTGGTATCCTTGATCCAGCGGCTCTTATGGCCTCAACATTCCTCAATCATGGAATGGTAAGCCAACTTAGCCAGCAATACTGGAACACGTCACAGATTGCCGTTACCATGGGCAAACCGTTCATCATGTTTGAGACAAACACCGCATCTTGCGGTGGGTTCTCTGGCCTCAGTGATAGCTTCGCTTCAGCAATGTGGAGTGTCGATTATGCTTTGAACATGGCATACGTAAATTTCAGTAATGCGTTATGGCATGTTGGTGGTGAGAGCGATTATTACAACGTGAGTGATTGAACGCATGAAATACTTGATACGAGAGCTTATGGAACATTTATAGCCCTTTACACCTCCAGCTACGAACCAATCGCATTTCCGCCAATGGACAATCGGCCCTACATTCTATTCTGGCCTCGTCGTTGCCGAAGCGCTCGGCAACTCAGGTCAAGCGCGTGTTGTCGACCTATTCCTGAACAACAACAATAACTTCTCCCCTGGTTATGCTATTTACGAGAACGGTAACCCTCAGCGTGTGGTACTGATAAACTACCTGACGGACCCGAGCGGTGCGAGTAATTACACGGCGTACATATCAGTTGGCGGGAACGCAACGAATACGCCGGGTGGAACGCCGAGCAGCGTGCTAGTCAAGTACGTATTAATTTTTATGATGCAGGGTACTAGAGAGAAGAGCTGAATGTGTTATGATTAGGTACCTGCTGTCACCGTCTGCGACCGAGAAATTTAACATCACTTGGGCTGGACAGGTGAGAAAATTGCAACATCCCGTTTAATTTCTATCCACTCGATTCTCATGTTTGGACGTGTTTCCAGACATTCGGAGGCGCTTTTGAGTCCGATGGCCGCTTGACTGGGACCGAGCAGACGTATACGTACACCTGTGACCAGACCAACAATGTCTGTGCAGTCCCTATGCCCGCCCCAGCTGTTGCTATTGTCTTCCTGTCGTCCAGCGCACAGAGCGAGTCGGGTCCGTCAGCAACTCAGACCTTCAGCACAAGCGGGTTAAGTGTGAGTATTTAATTTATTTGACCCGCATTCCCCACTCATCTCACACACAATCAATTCAGGCTGGACATGCTGCAAACACAGCAACAGTCGCACAAGCAGTTCTCGCGACATCAAACGGCCGAGGAGGAGGAAACTGGGTCGGCCTCGGATCCACCAGTCCAGGGAGCAGCAGTGGCGCCTTCTCTGAGAGATTACGGAGCTCCTCACTCGTAATACCTGTGGTCGTCGTTGCCTTAACGAGCGCCGCGACTATTTTCAGAGCCTCGAGCTGGTATTCATAGCGTCCTGCGCGAAGCTTTCAGCGCTCCTTCGGATGGAGGGAATTAGGGGATGGCAGAGGGCGGTATTATTATGAGGACTATGAGGACCCTCGTTACTCTACCAAAGGGGCATGCGGGATACTGGACATTATCATGCTGCACCTTTGGTGGTAATTGCATAAGGACTACGTTGTATACCCACATCATTCTTTCTTTCGCTGCAGAGGAAAGGGAACATTTTTGTCCGATAGTTTTGCTAGACAAACGACATTCTTTTGTTCCCCTCATTATGATTTGCGTGCGGTTGACTGCTGTCAGAAAATAGAAATAATAGCACCAAAATAACATTGTGGCTGTACCAACTCCTAATGCACCCTGATGATCGACAAAACATTCGCTTCAAACGGTCGGACAAAAGGAATGCACGTCTCATTCAACTGAGCAAACGAAATTTTTTTGGAAATTATGACAAGAGATGGCCGAAAAAAATCAGTAATTGTTAGACTTGAATCTTCACTACGGTTCGCATATGCTAAAGGATCGGTCACCAACGCTTGGCCGCAGCCCTTCCGCCCCCTATGGAGTTCTCCAGTATTAAAGCATCGAGGGGTTCTCAAATCGCGCTGCTGACCTCCTCCTCCCTGGGCATCGTCCTGTCGCGAGAAGTTCATGTCATGCTGGTTGGTTCTGGCGCATATATCCACAGCTCACCGTTAAAACCTGACTGAGGATATGCACAAACATCATCGCGGACTGACCATGCTTTTGCCTCGATGGACGCAGCATTGTTTTCCAGCCCAGAGGGGCGACGGTACGATATCTGTGGTGCGTAATTGCGTGCTCAGCCTAATTCCTGCGGGGAGAATCAATCGTCTTTCCATTAGTATATGTCGGCGAAGCAGCCCCCTCCCCCTGTGCCACCCGAATTCGAGGATCTGGTGAGTAATTCAACTCAGGCAGATGGATATCGCCATTTCACATAAATTATCTCAGATCTCTCAGGACGTTTGGGACATCCGTGTCTCGTCCATCAAATCACTGGCATCCAAATATGTCAAAAAGCGGTTTGAAAGGTTCTGGTTTATACTGGCCGTCATGTATGCTGCTCTATTGGTATCTCATTATTTGTTGTGTCACGAACTAATTCATATCCTTCTCAGTACCTGTGTTCTTGTCCCAGTCTTCACTCACAACGCGGCCGTCAATGCTGTACTTGCTTATGATGCCAATCAAAGCGCAGCATGGTATATCACGGCCGTTACATTTGTTTCCACTGTTGGAATTTTTTATCTGCCTGTCGCTCTGTGGAAGGAAACCGTAACTATCTCCATCGCGATGCATTCCCAATTTATTAATATCACGTATTACTATAGGGTAAAAGGCGTATTTATATGATGTTGCGACTCTGGGACCTGACAGATCGTCGTGCCCTCGGCCCGTCCGCGTTCATTCCACTTTGGAGTGTGGATGGACCTGCAGTCTTCAGGTCACAAATCGTGCGTTCTCCGTTCCCTGCAGCCGTGTCTTTATCAGGCTCACGACAATCCTTTGTCTAAGGTCCTACATTTGACAATCCCCCCTCCAGAGAAACCGTCTCTTTTCAAGTTCCATACAGATGCATACAGTCCACCAGTCAGTAATTTTCTAACCCAAATTTTATTTGAACTGAGGCAAGTGCATACAATAAGCCCATTAGAAAGCCGAAAGTCTCGCATATAAAACACGATCGGTTTCCACCAGGACTTCCTCGCGTCCCGCACATGACGTCGTTCCCCGACTTCCCACCCTCTCCAAAATATGCATAAGGCCGTATGTCATTTCACTTGTTCGACTTCATGCATCGTGTGTATTTATGGTTCTAATTTTGGAAGCATGCCTGCAGAAGCTTGGTGGTCTCGCTGTATTATATTTTGCTTGTGTATCCAATATTGTCTTCCAATCACACAGCCATTTTGGCAATCGGAAACCTGTACACGTTCAACCCAAAATACACCCTAGACCTTGGGAGCGGTTACATAACTTACATTTACTCGTAAAACAAGGCACCTTTGAGTAGTTGTGTTATTTGCAGACAGAGGGAATGGGACTGTAACACTCACTGCTACGTCAAACCTCCAATACCCAGTAGCCACTTACTCACGATACAGTCTTGCAATCGTCCGTTGTCAGTCACGCAACTCAAGCGGCAGAGTGACGTCACGATAGTTTAGTTATTCGCACAGTTGCTCTTTGCCTCCGACCACCATCTCTGCCCGTTTTTCGTCGTCTAACGTTCATATTCTGTTTCTGTGCCACCCGCCCTCACCTTTTTTTTCCGGTTCTGTCCGGCTTGTGCTTCCCCGTTACTTTTTCACGCCTGGCTGCTCTTAGGGGCGACCCTTCGTCTCTCCCTCGACGCACCACCAAGCCCTCCGGTAAGACATCGGAGCGGTTTCACCCACACCAAGCCAGGTGTGACATAAGTACGGCTTGTAATCGAATACGATAGGCTCGTTCCGGCCGGTTCTGATGACTGCTGGCGACCTTCGCAAACTACGTCCACTTGATTCGACGGCTCCGAAGCGCTCGTTAGACGATGCCGAACTTGATCGTCCAGAAATGCATGCGGAGCCTGGGCCATCTAATTCACCTAGTCATTTTCCTCAAAACCAACAGCGTATGGAAGAGGTACACGATCAATATTCCAAAGTGGAACATCAATCCATGGATGAGGGAACGTGTCGTTTGTTGGGGGATGATGCATCCACTCAACGGAATCCCCCAGGCGTTGTCTTGAACGCTGTTGTAGAGACCTGCCCCACACTAGATCAAACCTACCAGAACGTTTTTGAAGCTCGGAAACTCGTTGAAGCCAATGAGCAACTCAGGGAGAAGCTGATAGCTGCGCAGAAATCCAAATCTTTTAAGATCATTAGATGCCTGAGTGCGTTCCTTGAAGGATGGTTTGTAACTTCGCTCATATCCACATCAGAAATTCTACAACCCCCAGCCGAACTTCGCCACGACTTCCTCCCACTGACCGTCGCGCAGAAACAAGGTGCGTGAATCGGGTTGCCCTTACCACTCCATATTCGTGACATAGGGCATCTTCCCGTAGCCACGGAACTTTCCTGGAGCATTCCCTTCGTAGGGGATTCGCATGACGCGCTTTTCGCGCATATGAAGAAACACTACAATAAGGAAAACATTTATGCACGCTATGCTGCTGTTGTGCAATCCTCAGGAATGGGGAAGTCCCGAATGGTTGATGAGCTCGGCAAAAAACACTTTGTGGTTCCCATATGCCTTGGGGAGGATTCTTCTTCTGGTACGTGTAGTGGGCATCACCCATCACTCTTACGCCATTTCTTCTCAATCACCAACTGAGGCATGGTTTATTGATAGGGTTTCCTCCACCTGATAAATCTGTTCGAAAATTTCTTTGCGTACGGACATCGCAATTGAATTCTCTTGCGCGAGCATGTGCTTTTCTCGAACATTTATTCAAACAACTGTCTCTGGCCGTTCAGGAAATTGAAGAGAGCTTAGATTTTGGAGATGATGCAGACATTGATGTTAGACTGGTACTGATTGCAGCCACATTTAGAGAACAGATGACACAGGGGCAGACAATGTTGAAGCATGGCGCGTATAGGTTGAAATTCTACAAAGCTGTGATGGACGGCGCAACAAATGTTGGTTTTATGGTGTTCATATGAGCAAAAACTGACCTCTTCTGTATAAAAATAGTCTGTTCGGCATTATGAAAAGTACCTTGTTGGGGACAATGTAAAACCATCCAAAAGCAGTGCAGCTTTGCCTTCATATTCCCCAGCGAAGATATCACCGAGTCATGGTCAACTGTCCCAACTCCTATTCATTGCTGCTTTTGAAGAGCTGGAACGGCGATTGTCAGCTTTAGGTGATGTGACACACCAAAGTCCCACCCCCGGGATGCAAACTAGAAGAATGTTGAAAGGTGAAACGTCTCGAAAACCTCCGGCAAAAAAAGTCAAACGACAGAAGACTGCCGAAAGCAAACGTTCATTATCAGCACCGCTAGTGATTTTATCTTATGACGAAGCACACACATTGACAAAACAGGAAGGTGAAGACGCTGCAGGAGACCGAGTTTGGTCCCCGTTTGGCGAGCTGCGCCGTGCTCTTCGGTCTTTGTCAGGCCATTCGTTATTTTCACTTTTCCTGTCTACGACAGGTAAGATATCGGAGATTGCTTCGCGTAGAGAAGATGACCTCTCCGCCCGTGTTATCATTGGCAACCTTCACCTGATCCCGCCCTTTACCGATATGGGCTTCGACCAACTTGCCAAGCGAAACAAACGTCTAACTCTCCCTTACGTCACAACCGACGAATATATGGCTAGCATTGCCCGGCCACTGTTTGTGTTTAATAAAGTCTTCAGTTATCCCGTATTTTACTTATTTCTACCTGTCATAGGCTCAGCGCTCGCCATGAAAGAGGTGACACCACAATCAAGAAAGATACCATCAAATATGCTGCATATAAACTCATTCATTCTCCCGACATTGACCTTAGTGCACTCCTGCCAAAGCCTAAAATTGCTGCAATGCTGGCTTGTCTCTCGCAGCGTCTACCCATAGAGTTCTTATCAACTACTTATCTGCAGCACCTTCAAGAGAGGGAGCAGGTCGAAGCACATATGCGGGTGTGTTTGACGATTGATTCAGCCTGTGAGAGTATGGTCACAGTCTCCCCATCGGAGCCACTCCTGAGTGAAGCAGCCTCGTGGATCATGAAGCAGCCTAGCTTTGACGCTCCCAATGCTCTTATGGAAGTTTTATCTGGTTTTTCAATACACCAAGGTGACCGTGGCGAGCTGGTGGGCCTTTTGCTAATCACACTCGCTCGCGACCAGGCAATGGACGACTTTGATGACGTTGGTCGATGTCTCTCTCGCTCTTTCCCTGTTTCCGTCTTCCTGAGGTCTCTGTTTAAAGAACCTAGCGACCAGACAAATATTGTGCACCATGATGCCCTGCGACCCAGGCCAGACTTGGATTTGGCAGCAGAGCTGGATGGCATATCACTCTACTTTAACCATATCATTAAAGCGCACGATTTTGCTACCCTGGAGCCAGAGCACTTGGTGAAGTTACTGGCACGTGGGGCTGGAGTGCTGTGTGCCAACAACCAGCGTGGCACCGATGCTGCACTCCCCACAGTCAAGGGCGACGAACTCTTGGCTGAACGCATTGGTCGAATCTCCTTTCAATTTAAGAACGACCCAAAAGTCACCGAAAAGCATGCGGAGAGCCTATTCGCCATTATGGATCCTGAAATCGTACAAAATGAAAATGAAAATTCACAGACCGTCATTGTCATCCGGATCATATTTTCCCTTGCGATTCGCACGCCGTGTTTTAAATTCATCCAAACAACACAAGCTGCAGCTGAGCCTGGCAAAAATCCTGCCTACAAAACATACGACTTCTGGTCGGCCGGTCTTTCGCCAGAAATCCTTGGTCCAATCAATCCGCAGCAGGCAGACGTATGGAAGGCATTGCTGAAGGCGTCGTATGGGTGGGAGGGAGTCTATAGGTCAGGATCAGAGCAACAGAATTTGTTGAGGCAGTCAATGAACCCCGGCGCTTCAACCCAGCGTGGATTTTGGCAACAATTTTGGCCAAGCGACGAAGTAAACGCAGATCCCAGTGAGGCTGACGAGACCATGGATGTGCAGATGGAGGAGTAATTTCCCGGTATACTGCTAGTAGCTTGTGGTTTTGGTGATTTCTTCGAAAACGAGTGATGTCTTTAGTTGGACGAAAATGTATTAGTTATGATCGCCGTAACAATCGCATGTGCTGTAGAACTTATTATTTTGTTTTAAATTTTCTACTGTCCCACGATTGGGTACTGGTGATTTGTTTGCTGGCTCTCCATTGTCTCCAACCATATTTCCACGTTCTGCCTGTTCGCATTTCTGCTCCCACCGGTGCCGCTCATATCACCTTGCACAGTTCGTACTTCAACATCACGTCGGACGACAGGTCGGTGGGTGTATGTCGCGCAGGGAATTCATGTTCACCCTAACAAGATCGGCTGCACTTTCACTGGAACCTGTCTAGCTTAACAGGTTGGAGCACACCCAGAATCAAACTTCGTATGGTTCGTGCCTCGTCGTATCCACCGACGACGTCTATCAAGGTCTGACGGCAAAATCTTGAATTTAGATTGTCGTGGTCTGCCGGCTCAAACTCAGTAGCATCTCGGTTCTTTGTCATCTCACACCAGTCCTATGATGTCCTATGGAAGAGTGCTCGTGCTCGTTCCAAACTCAAGCCCTGTGCATGACAGTTTTATCCTTGGACTACCATGCAACCTGCATCCCTCTCGACTCCGCGACAACATCCGCGTGCGCAGGGGTCCCTCAGCTCAACGGGACTGAATAGCTCACCGACGCCTAATGTCCCGGCCCAGCGGCTTCAAGTTCTTCAAGTCATCGGATGGACCACAGCCAAAGATTAGCAGCAGGGACCTTGAGGAATCTCGGTAATCGCCTGATATTCAACGCTGAGGTCTCAAGCGTAAAGTCTAACATCAGCCTGGTTGAATCGTCCCATTCATCGGATGTGTCCGTGTCCGTTTCTACTGGGTAAATCCTTGGATTGTTCGGGGACTGCGGCAGGTGAATCAAACACTGAGACCGACAAAAACATTTAAAGTGAGCGATTTTTGATATCACAGACCGCGTGATCGCCGCCTACATACAATGGCGATGTTACTAGATAACAGAGAGTTCTTACAGAGACATCGTTTAGCGTTTCACCAAAAGACGAGTCTCCTCTCCTCGCATACCAGATTCGAGTCCTATGGGTGAAGCTGCAGATTAAATAGATCTCGTGGGGATCGCAAAGGATTCGGAAGCAGCGCTTGTTGATGGGATTCACATCGAGCTGCAGTGACAGGTCGGGCAGAAGGTATCACTCAGTAAGTTTGCACTGTATGTTGCGAAGGTGGTCAGGGTCTCAACTCGGATAGATGGGCATTGTCATATCATACAATCAATCCTTTAATATCTCCCAGGATTATTGGGAGGCCCAGTGTCATGGATCAATGATCAGATGCAGTTCCTTAAGAAGCGCACTGAAACTTTTTGGTTTGCCCTGGCCATCATGCACTTCGCTTATTTGCCATCCTTGAACACCTGTGGCGATACGTACTAACTCACATTCATTTCAGTTCCTGCGTTCTGGACCCAGTTTCACCCGCAAACGCAACCATTGTGACAATGCTTGGTCATAACGCCGCCAAGGGAGAGGCATGGTGTATTTGACACTGTTTGCAACTCTCACCTTTGGACGGTTCTTTGTGCGGAAACCTTATCTCAATCGCGATGCATTTCCCAACTCATTGATACCACGTATTACTACAGGGTAAATGACGTATCTATATGATGCTGCATCTTTGGGACTTGACAGATCGTCGTGCCCTCGGCCCGTCCGCGTTCATTCCACAGTCCACTGTGGAAGGGCCTGCAACCTTCAGGTCACAAATCGTGCGCTCTCCATTCCCTGCCGCAGTTTCTTCATGAGGCTCACAACAATTCTTTGCTTAAGGTCCTGCATTTGACGATTCCCCCTCCAGAGAAACCGTCTCTTTTCAAGTTCCATACAGATACATACAGTCCACCAGTCAGTAATTTTCTAACCCAAATTTTATTTGAACTGAGGCAAGTGCATACAATAAGCCCATTAGAAAGCCGAAAGTCTCGCATATAAAACACGATCGGTTTCCACCAGGACTTCCTCGCGTCCCGCACATGACGTCGTTCCCCGACTTCCCACCCTCTCCAAAATATGCATAAGGCCGTATGTCATTTCACTTGTTTGACTGCATGCATCGTGTGTATTTATGGTTCTAATTTTTGAAAGCATGCCTGCAGAAGCTTGGTGGTCTCGCTGTATTATACTTTGCTTGTGTATCCAACATTGTACTACCAGTCATACAGTCATTTTCGCAATCGGCAATCTGTACAGGTTCAACCCAAAATACACCCTGGACTCGCCCCATGTCTCCTTCAGAGCTGTTAAATTTACTTCGACATCGCTCCAAGTCACATGCAAACCCAGATTTTGAAGATTGAGCTCTGCCAGCTGCGTGTAGACATCGTAGAACAAGGCATCTTTGCGTAGTTGCGTTCATTCGAGGTAGACTAGGATGGGGGACTGTAAAGACACTCACTGGTTGCGCCGAGTCCGTTAAAGAAGCTGAATCGCGCGTCTGGCCCGCTTAAAAGATCAGGAACATGCTCAAAAAATCTCAGTAGATCTACGAGAGTGAAGCAGTAAAGTAAAAATCATGATGTTAGTAAAATGTATGGCGCTGACGTGCCTTGATAACTCTCAGAAAATGTATCCGTATAGACGACATCGAAGCCACCGAAACCCAGTAGCTGCTCGCTCTCCATATAGTTCTGCCATTTGCCTTCGAAGATAGTCACACCTGGTCTATCGTACCATCCATTCGTTCGCATGTGTAAGAGGACGTCCGGATGAGCTTCAATGATACAGTGGTTTTTGGGTGGCCGAGCGAGAGATTGAAACAAACTGTCAATCTTGAGGAAAACCGTAAGCTGACGATTTAATGGTAATGGCATTCGCGCTCACGATTCCCAAACCAAATCCAACATTGAGAACATTAAGGCCTTCAGACTTCACGTTGTCTTCACACAGTTGTTTGACCGTCTCCCGCACTTCACTTCATTTATTTAGCGTTCCTGAGGCTACTCAGAGTCAATTGGATATGAACGCTCACTGATTTCACGTTCCCAGCCCATCATAACTCCGATCTCTTGCCCTCCTGCGCTCACAAAACATATTTCTTGACCGTTTGTATCCGTAGTAAAGCGCAAACGTGATGAAAAGAATTCCGACGAAGAGCCCGCTGCCGTGGCATCATTCGACCGGAGAAGGAGCGAAGACTGGGCTTCCGGTTGCAGACCCCGCGATGCAAGAAGGGAAAGCATGTATTCTGAATCCTTGTCGGAAGAATTCAAACATGTAAAGAATGTGCTTACCGCTCCTGATCCCGGCGTCACATATTATTCTGTAGCATGGTTCATTATTCAACGAGAGGCATATGTCGCCGGCCGTGATACCCAAGTTGTCCACTGCAAATAATGGTAAGCTCAGTCAACGACCGGAAACGATCAGCCCATAGATTCACCTGCGTTCCAAACGGCGCCTTTTTCTATCAGATATTCTATCAATTTTTGGTCCTCGATGAAAGCTACGGCATGTAAACAAGATGTGCCATCCTCTTCGTCTTGATACCATAGAGGAGCTCCAGAATCAACCAACTCCTTCACAGCATCAAAGGGAGCTCTTTCCAGAATTTTTTCAATTAGATTGTAGCCAATTTCTGTTAGAGCATCGATTTCATCGTCGTCTAGTTCATGGTCGGACATTATAACGCGCTGTTCATTTAAATTGCCGAACCTGCTCATTTCACCACCACCACTTTCTCAAACAACCGTTAACCCATTCATTTATGATATATAAAATTATTGAAAAGGATGAGGCAGGCAATTTAATCCACTGCTATCGTTCTGATAACCCTCCTCCCAACGAAGTATGCATGTCCATCGTGATGAGCTCCACACATTTCTCGACGTTGCAAACAGAAATCTGCTCGTAGAGCTGGTACCAGCAAACTTAGTGCACGGAACGATGCATCTCGTTCATCGAACAAGATTCGAGCCCTTGCAGAAGTGTTCCTTCCGTCCGGTTATCCTGCCAGTGTTACCCCAGGTTTGAGACGAATACCTCGAATCATTGGAGCTACGCTGATTCACACTCTTAGACTACATGAAGTCAGACATTCCATGATTTGTTTGTCTCATGAAATGGTGCTGATCAGTTTAGTTACCAAATATACGACTCCCTTCAAGCATTCAGCAGTTCGATCGCTGGACTGCTCTCTTCAAGAGCAGTCCTAGAAGGTAAGCACTGACCCGTACACTGGCATGTTCCGTATCTTGATTCTTTCAAATTTCCAGGCTTTGGCGTTGGAGACCAAAATGCCTCTGCTACACATGCCATGCTCCTAACTATTGTCCAAGACGCCACCAGCCGACTGGCAAGTGCGATTATTTTTTCTTAGCATTTAAATGGTATGTTAATTTGGAGTTACCATAACCTAACCAGCAATTGTATTTGCGTGGAGACTCGGCACTGCGCTAGAGCCAGAAGCCAAAATGTATCGTTTCGCGGCGGATATATTCAACGACACAGCGATTCTTCTGGACTGCCTATCTCCAGCTCTACCGTCAAATCTACGCATCGCAGCTCTTTGTCTGAGCGGTTCACTCAGAGCGCTTTGCGGTGTCTCTGCTGGCGGAGCGAAGGCGGCACTCAGCGTGCACTTTGCAAAGGCAGGCAACGTCGGCGAACTCAATGCAAAGGACCATAGCCAGGAGACGGTGATTGGCTTATTTGGCATGATGGTAAAATTCAGTCTCAATTATTGCATTCAGGAGTCTGATAGACAATTTTACAGTGCGGATCATTCGTGATTTCTCACATTACATCACGGAGTGCCACATGGACGGCTCTCCTCGTCTTACTTGCGGTCCATCTCACCACCAATTATCTGGCAGTCAGATCGGTCGTAATGACTACGTTGAACCGTCAGCGGACGAACATCGTCTACACTACATACCGGGAAAGACGAATGACTCTGAAGCCAAGCCAAGTCGCACGCATAGAACGGATATTTGAATACAACGGCGCTATTCGAAATGCGCACTCTGGTGCTTTCCTCGGCAAATGCAAAATTGGTTCATCATTTCGTATGGAGGCCCTTGCCTCACCTTCGCCACCGTCGAAGGAGGTCGCCTTTGGAGATCTTCTAACAATTTTTGCAGACGAGCAATATATCCTTTGGCATAAGCCACCACGGTCGTTCAATTCTCCGGAGAAGGTCGTCTTGTACATCTGGTGCAAAGAGGAGGCAACCCCCCTCACACACCTCATGGCATGGATCCATACTATTGAATTTGCAGAGAGGTTGCGCTCGTCGGAGAAGAGGTCTCACGACGAACCACTGGCGGAGATGTATCGCTCCACTCTCAATCACGTTCAAAGCATATTCCCCGTATTTTTGAAGGAACTCGAAAGTGCTGGTTGGACGCCAAACGTTGGAGCTTTCTTGACAAACTCTGCACGGACGGTTTCCTTCGAGGAGACTGAGCATTCTCCAATGAAGGACAAAACATTATGAGCATTGACATCTGTATTTACACAACGCTGCAAGAACAACATGATTGACCCTTTCAATGAGGTGCAAAGTGCAGCGATTGGAGCTGCATTAAATGCGTGTCCTGGTGGATGACTGGACCACAAAGGAAAGCGATGCTGGCACGATAATGTCGATGTATGGACACCGTGCCCCGGCCATCCTCTTCAGTCGTCCTCATGTATGATAATCTTCGCCGTTTCTGCCACTGGAAGGTCTGGTGCGGGCAGCACCATACTCTCCGGTACATCAGCCGCCGGATTCGCCGCGGATTCCCCTTCTTCGGCGTCACTCTCTCCGTCCTCTCCTGGTTTCCTGAACACGATCTTGGCACCGTTCACCAACCTGCGTTTCTTCAGAGGCGTCTCAGTGGCATTTGAACTAGGCGCCGTGCTGTCATTCGGCGCATTCCCATTCGAACCATCCGCTTTCTCCTTCCCCTTGCCTTTCTCCTTCTCCTTCTTCTTTAATCGTTTCGCCCTGTTCTTCGCAGTTCGTGCCTCAGACTCTTCCTCCCACTTCCTCTTCTTCTCCTCGAACTCTTTGGTAGCAGTTTCCTGTTTTATGAGAACTCAACAACGTCTGAGAATGCAATTCAGCATAATGCCACATACCTCTTTCACCGTGTCCTCCATAAGCTTTAGCCTCTCGTACTCCCTCCGTCGACTAGCCTTGTAAACGTGGAATTCACCGCTTCCTGCTCCCGCGCTGCTACCTTGCACGTTCTTCATCATCTCGCGTGCGGGACGAATCGTCTTTTCTTTTGGAGGTGGTGGTATGTACGCTGGCTTCGCTGGGTCCTTGAGCAACTTCTCCAGTTGCATGCGCTGCTTTTCAACTGCTGATGGTGCATGGCGGTTCGCAGGGCCATTACTCGGCCCTGGGGATGGAGACGCGGATTCTGGTGCCATGGGTGGTGAGTTGAAGAAGCCTTTGGTAAATAAACGTAAACAATACAGTATCGCCAAATGGCAAATCATTATATGTGGCAGAAAACTGGGCAGATAATATGACCTTAATGGAATTTTTCAGTAGTCCACACGCAGTGTCTAAGGTTCATCGCGGTGTCCCTGGCGCTCCTCCTACATTAAACACACTCAAAAGAGCAAAGCACCCATACAAAAGACCAACTGGGTATGCAACCAATAGCCTTTGGTCCGACATACGCAGCACGGCAACGAATATTCCTGATGCCGAATACGTACACCAAAGTATTGACAGTACTGAGAGTACGGATCCCACAAAGCCACTGAAATAAAATATTGATTAGTCTAGGAAGCAGACAGTTTTAACAAAGACCTTACTCGAGTTTTATGCCGATACTTAATCCCCCTACACCGACCATAGGTAAAAGACAATATCCGAGGACAGATGCGACTCTATAAGCGTCGATGCCTTTTTCTGACATGAGGTTCAGGAGCGTGTAAATGGATGCAGAGCCCAAAAGTGCCACGCCGTATATGTAACCGAACTGTGGCTTCCCCGACTAAACACAATTAAATAATAAACTCGGCGCATGGCAATTTATAGTAACTTACGAATAGCAAGAACGAGGCGAAGCAGAAGCAGAATATGAGAGGCCCTGCGAGGTCCGCGTCGTCCATAATGTGTTCATCCACTTGCCGAAGCGGGTTAAGCACTGTGAATGTTTTTGCTCTTATATGAGCGAAATTAACGCCGAGCTCTACATTCAAACTTAATTACTGATACGCAAAACGAATGCACATCACTTGCCTTCCAACAGTGGTGGTTCGCCTTCAAAACCCCCGGTGCCAAACGCCGTCCACCAAGGACCAGGTAGAGCTTGAATATTCCCGCCAAATCCACCCGCTCCGGACGCTCCATGGGTCCCCATTGACCCATGAGGATGCATGCTCCCATCTAGGCTCGATCTCTGTCCAGGGAAAAAGGTGCTATCTGACGGGCCAGGTGATGGCGTATAGAACTGAAGTGGTTGTGCGCCGCCTTGTGAAGACCCGCCGGCCTGCGGCTGGCCGTAATAGGGATTTGAGGTGTATGATGTACTTGTATCTTGCCACATGGAAATTATGCAGAAAAAAGGGAAGAGGAAAGTTGGAGATGAATAAGTGCTGCGAGCGACGTGGAGGCCAGACGCGACGGTGGCGCGAAAGTCCACAGCGTATTTGCTGTTGTTGATTTCTTGCTCTTTCTGTAAACGACCATGGTGAGTCCTCTTCAAAATTTCTACGAAACTGTGCAAGGAGGCTAACTGCATTCACAGCCGCAAAACGAGTACATTGAAGAGCACATAAAGCGTCATGGACGGCGGTTGGACTACTTCGAGAAAAAGTATGGTTGTTTTCCAGTCCGGCAAAATAAGATTTCCTAATTCTTGTTGCAGGCGGAAACGTGCTGCCCGCGAAGTTCACCGTTCATCTGCAACCGCACAAAAGGCCTTTGGTCTGAAAGCTAAAATACTTCACGCAAAACGACACTCTGAAAAGGTGCAACTCAAAAAGACCCTCAAACAATACGACGAGCGAAATACAAAAACAAAAGACTCCGGAGAAGTACCAGACGGTGCACTACCGACATATCTTTTGGACCGAGAAGGCCAGCGTGACGCCAAGTCGTTGTCTTCGGCAATTAAACAAAAGCGAAAAGACAAGGCTGCGAAATATGCCGTGCCGCTACCAAAGGTACGAGGTATTGCGGAGGAGGAGATGTTCAAGGTCATGCGGACCGGGAAAAGCAAGAAGAAGGCTTGGAAGCGGATGGTGACGAAGGCTACGTTTGTTGGGGAAGGCTTTACGCGTAAGCCTGTGAAGATGGAGCGATTTGTGCGACCCATGGCTTTACGATATAAGAAAGCCAATGTTACGCATCGTAAGTCTAACACCTGTACACTTGACGTTGTCTATTAACTCGTCCACTTTAGCGGATTTAAAAGCCACCTTCCAATTACAAATTATCGGTGTCAAGAAAAATCCACAATCGCCGATGTATACCCAGCTTGGGGTGATGACGAAGGGGACAGTTATAGAGGTGAATGTATCCGAGCTAGGGATGGTAACTACGGGTGGAAAGGTGGTATTTGGGAAGTATGCACAAATCACCAACAACCCTGAGAATGACGGTTGCATCAACGCTGTACTATGTAAGTTCTTCCTTGTCCTGATGTTGAAAGGTCTGTATTAACTGATTTTGTCTGGTAGTGGTCTAATACCAGCATGTAATTCTATACCCTTTATCATATAATCCAGGATATAAAACGCGTGCGATATTATTGGGCTACGGAACTGAGTACAGTGACAAGTATGGGAAGTCAAGGATGCAAATAATATTAGGACAGCAGGTTATAAATTGCAATGCACAGGGTTCTTTCTGATGCTATGTGAAAATATGATGTTCATGACGATCCGTTCCCCTCATTCACCGCTCGTAACTGCTTACTATATATTTTAACGAGAACTTTCATGATCTCCTCGACCGGAAGAGTTGCATATTCGTGAACGTATTGTGGCAACGCAGTCTCCAAGTTAAATCCAGCTTTCTTCGTGAAGAAAGGGTGCATGACATCTGGCGTTGCCTCACCGAGTTGCCGAACAGTCAAGCGTTCAATATGTCGAGTCCGCGCAACGTAGGTGATCTCGGACGACCTCTTCGGAGGTCGCAGCGGGTCTGCTGCCAGAGGTGTCGGTTGAGGTATCACTGACCCCGCCGAGATGCCTGGCAGAGATAAGTGCTTGCTTAGGAGGTGTGATTCTGTAAGTATTTCTTCCTTCTCAGGTGTCGAGATGGCTTCAACAGATCTAGCGCGAAGAGCGGTCGAAATGGATGCTAGGGGAGTCGGTCTCCACTCTGCGACATCCTGAGCTCGCTTCAGTTCATTCGAGAACGTCTTGTGAAGACCCGTGAGCCAACTGTAAAGGCCCAAATTGAACGTGATGTTGATGTTGTCCAACTCCTTCTGTTCCTCGCGACGAACGAACGTGCTGTTAAAGTCATATAGGAGCACCTTCTTGTCGCTGTCATTCTGCTCATGTGCGACCATCTGCATATCCATCGATGGAAGTGAAAAGATGACATTCTCCTGTACTCCGCGAAGGACTGGTTGGGTCCATTGGAAAACGTCCGCATTTGATCCACCGGGTGCATGTTGGAATGAATACTTGACCAGTTGCGCAATTGCCATGTGTGAGAGTGACAGGTGTAAGTCCCGCACAGTTGGAAAACCGCGAATGTCCACAACGCGCTCAAGTCTCGCGCTAACATTCCGCCCGACAAATCGTGCAAGAGCTCTATCATCCAAAGCCCTTGGAAACAAGACGAACAGAAGCTCCTCCAAACGCAGACTCATATGCTGCCCAATGGCGTATGACAGTGATTCTTCTTCCTTGAACTTCGACCGAGCTGACTGGAAAAGCGCGGTCGCAACTTGTGAGAGAGCATTTTCAGGCTTTGCGCCTTGCATGGACCGAAATATTTTCGAATCACGAATGGCCCCTTCTTTCTGAGCCTCCAGGTTTGCAGCGAATTTTCCCGCATAAACGACAAGCTTCGGTACAGTGCCTGCAGTCATCAATGCGACGACCTTCGTCCCAAGGACAGTGAAATATAGCCTCAACCGCCGATTTTGGTCGGGAATGGTTGGATTTGTAAGTGTCCACTCATCAAAGACATTTACTCTCAATGGCTCAGCGCTATAGAGTCCTCAGAACAAGGTAAAGTATTCGCACAGATTGTACGTACCGATATTGAAGTAACCACTGGTCATCCGATTCCAACTTCATCGCTAGTGGACCACTCGTGATTGTCAGGTCCAGCATTTTCCAGTGCTCATCAGGAACGAGTTCATTTCCATCGCGTCGGCGTACGGTCTGGAACAAGAAATCAGGCATACTAAGGTCACCAGAAAGATTTCCGCGGGCTGTAAAGTCGGTTTGGTTCATCGATATAGAAAGTTCTGTGACGTCTTCTGTGACCCGAGACCGGACTACGACTGATTGAAGACTGAGTGTAACAGTGCTGATCGACTGGCCAAGGTCTGCCTCGAGATTGATCTTACGAGCTCGGACTATGATTGCAGTCGAAAGATCCTGCTTCGCGACGTTGGAATCCTGAGATAACACGCTGGTAGATCGGGAAGGGATAGATGGTGCCTCTATAGATTCAGCATTCAGAATTGGAATATTATCCAACCATACTGCCTTGAAACAGAGGAAATCCTGTAGTCTTGAAAGTCGGATTGTACCTGCAACTTCCGTGTCAACGATAACTGAAACATTGTTGACAGTTTGTCCAGACGCCAATGTCGCCTTTGAAAACCCGACAGAGAAGTTCAAATTGCGGGCGTCCAGTTGCGCACAGGCTTCGCTCAAAAATCCGTGTTTGAGTGATGTGGTTAGACCTCCTATTGCCCCCGTTATTGAAACGCTCTGAAGACCAGGAGAAATATTGACAACAAAACCACCGCTGTCCCAATGGAGACCAGCAATGACATTGACATCAGGCTGGCATGTCAGCTCTAGTTGCGATTGATCAATACGAAGGCTGAAACTGATTTGTAAACTTGTCTTCGACGGATCGAAGGGGGAACCGCTTGTCTTGGGTAAATCAAGAATATCCGCACCGGTTATAACTGGATGGTGATGTGCCGCATTTGGTGGGGCCTTTCGCATGCGCTCCTCGAAGTTGTGGACTACTTCAGTGATGAAAGGAAGAAGGGATGGTTTGAGGGTATTATGGCTGGAGTGTATCGTACTTTTGAACACGAGTTGAGATGCTTCCACCTCCTTCGCGGAGGACGATCTTTGAAGGGTTGGAGTTGCACGGAAGTCACACCAAACGGAGAGTTCCGGGAGTTTGAAGGTATCTGTTGCTTGATCTACCGCGAATTCGTGCCTAGATCTCGGAGCGGTATCAGGCAGAGACAAAGCAAGCCTTTCGGAGCCACTATGCATCCGCACATGTCCGCTCAAGAACTTGAAAGACGCTCGAATACTTGGCGTTGGCGGGGTACGGAACTGAGTACCAGCAGACGGCTCGTTCACTGGGGTTGTCGCCTGCGAATCTGCAGTCATTCGGGGAAGGCCCGTTGCAAGTTTCTCCATGCTATTCTTTCCATGCCGATACACGTCGATAAGACCAAACACGTAACCTGTGATAGACGGATCTAGATCGAGAATGAAGCCGTTGATTTTTGAGGCTATTTCTATTCGTCTGCTTGAAGCCGTCGACTCCGACTTCACGTCGGCGGTCATGTGAGGATAAACGAGTCTGTTACGAGTCTGGTGGACATCTCCAGAGAACTCTGCTGGGACACTTTGCCTAAAACTAGTGCAATTCAGTCAATACTCATTGTGACGAATAAAAGTGTCTTACCGAGGCACAAATTGAAAGGAGAACCCATCCATATGCGCTCTGCCCGTTTCCCCACGATGGGCTTCAAAACTGACAGATTTAATTGAGAATAAGAAGGCTCTCAGAGGTGAGGATCCTCGCATGCTAGCATGGGGGATCTGGATAGCGGTGTCGAGGCTCAGTGGAAAGGCAACTCCGACGTTTGACATGGTTATTTTGACGGTACGATTGCTCAAGAATGAGCTCGTAGCCGGTGCAGGTGTGGTCCGTGGATTGACGTCAAACGTACGCATGATAATGCGTGCCTTTTCTTTGAATTCTTCTAGTTCAAGCGCCCTTTGCTCTTTGCGCACAAGCAGCTCTGTCTGGAAGGATGTCAGTAATTACTCCCATACTGTCGGCAGAGTACCGACCTGGAGATGGTCTAGGAAGTCGCCAAATTCTCCGATAGAGCTAGGCTGCATAACAGCGTGGAGTTTCGTTACGGAAAGTTCCAGAAAATGAGGGTTAGCAGACTCATGAACTTCGGACCGATTGCGCGCCTTTAGATCCACCGTTACAAAGGCAGCACACCGCTGTCGGCTGAACGCTTCATTAGAGTCAGTGCTCGAGTTTCTGCGAGTGAGCAAGAGAGCTAGGTCGGATAGATCTATCTGCCAACGTCTTCCGTTGCGATCAGTCATCGTTCCGTCGATATCCTTGCATTCTAGATACTGCGTTGAGGAGGGACCATCGAGCCCAATATTGAAACCTTTGAATCGACCGGCGACTATAAATTGCGTTGATCTCCTAGGTGGCGATGACCGTGCCGGGTTGTTTGTGACAGGGCGAGTACTTCGTGTATCACCAATCAACACTAGAAGGTCATTAAAATCTTGGCCAAATTTTTGCTGGACAGAAAGTAATGTATCCAAATGCTTTGGCTTGACCTTCACTTTGAAGAAGTCAACGAGGGTTAGGATATTCATCTCCACGCCATCGTAGGACCCGCTCAGCCGGAAAGAGGGTAGCGAAGACGATATGGTTGTGTTCGGCAAAACTGCGTTGTAAAAAATGGGTCGAGACGAAGTGTCAGAACTTGTCTTCGAAGACAAACTGATTCCATGCTTAGAAAACTGCATGCCAAAGTTGTATAAACCGCCACGAACTCCAGGCGCATTGTTTCTGCCAAATAATAATGCGTCTATGGCTTGCCACGATATCCACGTGCCGTGCATAACCTGCAAAGAGACTACAAGGGAAGCAATCGATAGCTGGACATGGAAACTTGGCAATTGTGAATCCGTTGGAGGAGGAACCGGTTGGGAATCATTATTGGCATTCCGGATTTCTTTGAAAAGCGCCTGCATCATTGCATCGATACCAGGTAAATAATCTTGCCTCCATTGGTCAATGAAATGGTACAGGCGCAACGCACTCCTGGGTACGCTGAAGTCGATGGACTGAATATGTACATGGCATCGAAGGACATCGTTTCTCCTCGATTCCTGCTGGTACACCTTCCCGCTGGCAGTTCCGCGGGATATGATGAATGCCGCGAGAACGTCACTGGATTTCGCGTTGGATGGGCTAAGTCTCTCCTTCGCCTTGACAGAGACAACGTTGAACCCAAAGGTTTGGCTGGTAGAAGCACTGGACACGCCACTGCTGGTTGTCGAAGGACAGATATGAGAGCTCGTAGAAGAAGAAAAGGACGATATTGCTAGTTCGAACACGATATTTGCAGCAGCGGCTTGCAGCCGGAAACTACCAACAGAGATACCTACTTCCAGGGCAATCGGTCTTTCTGTAAATCGTTTTGGTCCGCTCGCTTGGCGGCCCTCCTTTTGCTTTTTGAACAACATCCGGTGGACGTGCAGAATATGTTGCAGAAGGGGGATAAAATTAGGAAAAATCTGAAGGCAAATATTTTCAACATGCAAGGTCGCCATGAGTGATAAGAGCGAGCCCGAGTCGAACTTGTCCAGCCTAAGAAATTTCAAAATTGGAGTGGCGATCACTGTGGTGCCAAGCAGCGTTCGCTCAGACATATGAAAGCGAGCATAGGCCGGGCCGACGGTAAGGCGATTTCGGTCCTCCACTTCCGCATCCTCGTAAACAAGATCCACCTGCCCGGCACGGAACGAGACCGCCGTGAATTGAGAGCTCGTATTTGCCGTTGGCAAGGCAGCGCTGTTCTTGTTGAATAGAAATTGCAAAAATGACACGTCTTTCGATGAAATTGTTTCCGCCTCGACAAATTTGTTGTCAGACGCTCGACCCAGAACCTCGTCGATATCGTCCAACGCAATTTCAACATCGGCGGCCCGCTGACGTTCCGAGAGAGCGAGGCGTTCTCCCTCCTGCTTATGCCGCAGAGAATCTCTCAAATGAAGAAGTAATTTCCAATCCCAACTTTCGCGCAGTTTCTTGGGTCTACCGGCTTGAACAAGGAACGACGGTTGAATCATCGACAAAGTGTAGACGACAGACTTTTCGCGGGAGGATGCCAAAAGGTCATGAATTAGGTGTTGGAGACGAAGACGGACGCGGGTTGATGCTTTTCGGGCAGCTCGCAGGACAATTTTTGTGCACTTGTCGATTACTTTCGCCGTGGAGATTGATACCTCGATGGCCCTAGCCTGAAAATTGACTGCGCATGGTCCAAGTTTGGCATCAAGTTTGTTTCGTCGCAAAACACCACTCGTATTCCCGAGGTCCACCCGGAGTATCGGGGATGGTGATAGTGACATTCGGGTCCTTTTCAGACCGCGCTCACAGTACAACGTGCCTAAGGTCAATGCAACCCCATACATTTCAAATTTACCTGAATTTGACGGGATATCTGAAGGAACTTCAAAAAGGGCTCGTCCGCCCGTGGCGCGTATGTCCAAAATAGATGCAATTCGTACTTCGCCACGAGGCGGTTGCGATACCACTGTTGATGATTGTAAGGCTTGGAATTCAGTGATTGACATCGCATCCTGTAGGAAAGTGACCCGGACTGATGGCAAAGCAATGTCAAAGATAGTCTTTGAAGGCTGTTTGGACGCGTCGTTAACGGCATCAACCATCAAACTGTCCACTTGGAATTCAGGGCTAGACATCTGACTTTACGTTAGGGTTGTACCATAGGCGTTGCTTGACTGTTCAACGTACATCACCGAGAAATTCATCGAGAACACATGGCACAGCTGATGCGACGAGGGGAGTCACGAAAATACGGATCTCTTTGATCGTCCTTAGTCGAAAAATGGCTTCTCCAACGTTATCGTCTTGTACAACTTCAGAAATGCCATGCTGATTCATTGGGGTGTCGAACAGCACAGAACGACATGAATCAGATTCCTGAACATCAAGAACTGAAGTCGGTCTGAAATCCTGCCACAACAAAACTGTTAAGGGGCATCGTTCGTGATAAATTACGCAAACATACCTGCAAAAGTGACACAGAATGCGGATGCCATGATGAAGGCGAAGAATCCGGGGAAAACGCGTACTGTCTACATATATTCCAATATCTCGAAATGCGGTGTTTTGGATTATTCAATCCCCCAACATCTGACGAAAGGAAATGATGATGAGTTCTTGAATAATACCACGTAAATGGGAAATACGACCACCTTCCGTGTCGGACACATCGCTCCATGACATTTGCGACGCGTTGCTATCAGTTTCGTCAGATTCATCACCGCTTGACATACTGTGGTTGTCAGGCGATGGTACAATGGGCGAAGAAGGACGCGATTTCCTGTGTGTGCCTTTAGCTCGACGAATGGATCGCTCTTGAGGAGTACTCACGCTAATCGGAAATCGCGGTCTACCTCCGATATGTTTGGTTCTGCGTCTGAATCAGACAGCCACGTGTGATCGTGTTGCACTCGCCCTCGGTGTCGATAACGGGGATGAGACAACTTACGTCTCTTGGACCCAGATGCGATTATAGGAAGTTGCGCATGCGGTAAGTGCAACGAGTTCATGGATGTTATTTTGACTGAAAATCAAGCAAATTAATGACGAACCCGCAGCACTGCTATCAATAAATACTTACCCCGTTCACGGAGTGGCTCACGCGTCAACTGCTGCGCTCTCTGGGTCTCGCTGTCTTGCTTTTGCAAAAATTCTTTTTGTCGTTTTGCACTTCGTTTCCATCCCGACGGAGACCTGTATAAATCAAGGCTGATTTCAAAGTGAAGACTAGCAGCCTCGATCCATCGTCTTCCAGATGGCAGAGCCAACAGAACGAGAACATCCACTGCTGGGGCCAGTAGCACTAGAACTTTTCGGTAATAATCGCCGGCCAAATCGTTCGAAGCCAACGAGAAGCCATCCGGAAGTGATAAGCGAAGCGTGGTTTGCGATGCCAGCAGGACACAGTCGATGCAGTCAACCGATACGCGCAAAAATGTAGCTTGACCAGGTTCAGAAAATGAGAGAACAAAAATGTGATGAATACATACCATCTGGATCCGTCACGATGGCATAATCAGATGCTGGGGTGTTAAATGGGTCGTTGTAACAAAGTAGAAATGATCGGGCAGCTTGTAGGAGAATTCGTCCGTCATGAACTGTCACAGAACTCCTCACATCACCTATATGTATCTCCCACATGCACAAATATGTAGAAGTGCGGGGTTGGGGACCAAATAATCTGTTCGCCGTGATATCAACTCCTAGAGATATTGTTCAGATGCATCCATGGAACAGGGTAGGGGATACATGGTACCTTCGATAACTAAACTCTCTTTGTATTTTGAGAAGTCAAAGTGGTGAGCTTGCGAGAGATCTGGACAATCTGTTACGACCATTGCCTTGATTGGGTCAATGTTCAAAGACATCTCTGCAATTCTGAATTAGATACTTTCATATCCTGTAGTACCAACATACCCATGTAATAGTCATGCAGCCGTAACACGAGCTGCAATTGTGGAACCTTGTATAACACACCGGCACCTAATCCCACATTGTCAGTTCCGTCTTTTCCGAATGGGGCGGCTCTCTCGTATCCAGGTAAACCGGCTGGCAAAATGATGCATCCATCGACTACATGGACTGTCATTTCGACTTGGAAGCTATTCGACTGCGTATGTTTCAATCACTGGCAACAGAGCAGTGTCGATGCACGTACTTTACCAGGTCGGTACTTAAACTCAAGGGGATCTCCTATTTGCTTCTGTTTCTCGCGCTTGAATAGGTACTCTTCCGTGGTGGAAAACTGAGTGAACGCTCCAAAGTAGTTTTCACGCAAGACCATAATGTGCCGAACTACCCATCCAAACTCCTTGAAAACAGGATCACGGGCCTACCCAGACAAATAAAGTTGGTATAAGTAAACATACAACGGTTTACAGACAAGGCAAGTCGTACCGTGATGGCCAACTTGAGCTGATCGATGTTGTTTTCACGGACCTCGGTGAAATAGTCATACGATGCGTCGACATGGATAGATGGTATGCGGCTAATCTGTGTCACTTGGCGAGGAGAGTACAGCGCGTTGGTATTCCAGCGAGGTAACGTCAAACTGAGGATAAGTTCGGAGCCATCCACGGTGAAGGAGACAGTATTCGATAACGGTCGGTAATTGTTAGCAGGAATCGTCACATCATTCCGAAGCCTGGGTCCTCGATAGTTGAATAATACTGAGAATGTACCATGTGAATAAAAGACAATCAGCGATACGTGCTATCTCACCGTTTTCCTCCCTGACAAGCGGTCTATCTATAATGTTATGGTCATTGCCATACAGATTGACTTCATAATCGACCCAGTCAAACTTGATGTTGTATATCATTGGAATGAATAAATGAAAGTCATGTGGTGGACCGGAGCTCCAGTCTTTGCCCAGATCCGTCAGCATGTTGATATGATCGCGAAGGATGTACCAAATCGGACTGCGCAGACCAATCGTAAACGACCATAGGCGAGGGTCATTCCACACTAGAGGTGCAGGCAAATGGCAAGATAGCTGGCAGTCATGATAAATGAGATGAAAGCCACCTTGGGATAAATTGTGACAAACCGAGCCAGCTTCCGCCTTGAGAAGGACTATGTCGTTGAGGCTTGATGTCATTGAAATGTTGAGTATCGACATGGTCATCGATGCGTCATAACCGCTCTCTGTTGCAACCCAGGGCATCAAATATTTGAGAGTCGAGTTGTCCCCTACTCGAATCTGAACCGAAGCTGCTTCTCGCTGTTTTCCAGGAGGGGTCATATTTGGCGCAAGGCCATCCCATTGCCAATTCTGAATGAACAGACATGAATATGAGCAAAGAACCAAATCACAGGGTTTACGAACTTTTGAAGCCTCCCTGAAAGGGATATGCAAAGTTGTGCCATCTCTGAGTTCCCATAATATCTTCAAAAAAGTGCACATCCGCTGGTCGCCAGGCGCCAGTCTTACGGTCGGAGAAGCATGCTGAAAGGATGGCGGAAAGAAGGCATGTTGTAAGCGGGCTCTATTATGGCAATGGCGCTAAGCAAAGTGACGCACAGCTGGTTGAAAGTTGCATACCTCTGACGGTCCGCCCATGGCCCGTAGCGCACAAATCCTCCATGAGTGATCAGGTCAACTCCCCATTCCGGAGGGAGGTCCCCATTGCCAATGTCCATGTCTTCGAGGCCACTGTATTCATGTTTGGGCGCATTGGCAGGAACAACCCCCGGTACGTCTGAATAGTAAGTCATTTCTAGTAGACGTGTCTCCAAAAGTTTGCGGTCGATTGCATATTCAAGAGTACTGAAATCTGCCCCGATGTGTGACTCGTCTTCGACTGATTTACTGGCTTTCTTCTTGCTTTTTGCGGTATGGAAATCCTTCTTATTATTGGCAAGGGTGGGATGAAAAAATTTCCTTCGTCGACGCCACAGCTTCATGAAGCGCCTAAACGAAAGATGAGATGAGCCTTCAACCTTTTCAGGGCTATGTTTGGCGATGTCAGCAAAAAGTTATGAGAAGGTCGAGAAATTTTACTTCATCTTTTCGAGATGTCTTTGAACGTCTTTGCCAATACTTGGCACAGAATTCCAGTAGTCTTGATTGTCGATGCAACTCATAAAGACGTTCTCAAACCCGACACGGAGCAACTGTTTGTATAGATCAAACTTCGACCTGGACTAAAGCGTATATGTTAAATTAATTCAGCGCAATGATACGACGATAAGACAACTCACTTGAACGATCCCGTAAGTACCTCGTGCTGTTGTGAACTGCGCCATTAGCAAGTTCTCCGTAGAATTGTTTCCACAGATGATGGCAGCCTTGGTCGCGTCAAAGCTGAAGGGTAGCAAATTCTTGGGGTCCAAGTACGGAAGCTGTCGCCGAAGCCAGCTCAAACTCTCACTCAGAAACACAGGCATTGCAACAGAAGCTTCTTGTTCACCAGGTCTGTACTGGGGTGTTTCTGCTCATATTTCAAGAAAAGAAACGTTGACAGGTATAAATGCTCACCGTCATGTTCCGTGTAATATAGGCCTTCGATGTTTCTTGAATTTGTGCGGACCTCATCGAATGAGGCGCCATGATCGGAGGCATGCATTCGCGATAAGATGTCTTCGTAGGCTGGAGTTCTGTTGTACATGAACCACTCTACACCTTCCACCGATATATGAATTCGACAAGGAATGGCCGAATGACGCGTCTTGTCTTCACACATCTGTTACCACCAGATAAATGGAATAAACCGGAAAGAGGCTTACCCTTGGTTTCCGTCGGATTCTCGCCGCGGAAGTCTTCCTCTTCGGCGGTCAGGCGTAACCAATACCTCCAGCTAAGCTGACATTTGACAATCCGAACGGTTTGATTGCTAGAGCTGTATCGTAGTTCCTTGAACAATATTCGGCCTGCTAATATTGAAAAGTGCACAGATCCTGGAACATAGCGTAAACATCTCGGAGCGTTGATATTCTGGTAGTTGAAATGACCCACCAAAATCGACCCAGATTCCAGTAGCGCTTTCATCCCAGTACAAAAGTCGAATGGCGAGTCCGAGCAAAAATCCCAACAGCCGATTCCAAAAGAAAATGAACAGGACCGATGCAATGACGACGAGGATGGCGCAAACAAGGAATATGACATTCATTCCTTCACGCGTTCCAGTGAAAGGGTTTAGATTCTAACGCAGCGTTTCTCCGGTGATGTTTCCAGTCATGTTCTCGCCTCAGGCCACTGAGACGATGGTTGGTTAGTTTCTTAAACTTGGTGTCCATAACCGTTGCCGTAAGTCACAGTCACAGTCACGTGTTGTAACGCTCCACCAGGAAGCCGCGAACATTGTCGTAGCACCACTCAGCGATTGCCAGGTGCTCGCCTGCTCCTTTCTTGATCTTGAACCTCTCTGTTTCTCCAAATTGCCTTGAATGTTATAGAGAAGCTATCCAAATCATTCGTGACGGCGTAAACATTCTGGCAATCGCACTTCACCAACGTAATTCATCATGAGTCTCGTCAACGGACATCCAGATCCTGGTCCTGCTAATCACACTCTAACATTTCCCAAACCACCTACACCGAACTTGACTCCTCCCCAAGTTCCGTCTCCTTTACCGCTGACGGATCCACCTCCCCCATATCCAACTCGTCGGTCAAGGACAGGCACAACTCGCAGTGCTCGAAGGGCCGCGCAAATCTCCAGTGATGGAACTGTTGTTAGTGTCAATGTGGATCCTGACACATTATCACCTATGGATGATGGCGACGAAAACACACCACTTCTATTACGATCGAGACAACGCACCGTGTCACATTCGACAGTGATTTCTGCGCACTCCATCGCTCACAATGTAATATCACTGTTTCAATCAGAATCAGAACCCGAAATAGCTGTGGCTCAGGACGAGGAGACTGTCCATTCTGCCGTTAATACACCATTTTCGCGACGGCTGAGGCGCTATTTCCGGCCAATGTGGAAGGCTGAATATTATGGACCACTATTCCATCTGGTCCTGGTCAACTTTCCGTATGCTCTGATGGCCTTCCTGTGCCTGTTCGTCGGAACACTAGTGAGTGACATTTTCAATTGGCTCATGTTCGCAGAAACCGCCCGGAATATTCCGTTGGCTACTTTAAAGTGAAATACATGATATGTGTTCCGAGGATCTCAGAATTATGTCTTTCCGTCCTGCCGAGCGGGGTCTGCCGCAGAAAATCTGTTTGAGATCACTTACCAGATGCGGAGTGGCTCTGAGTGCTTTTTTAATGACACTGTTACTCAGACCAACTTCCAATGTACTCAATACCCGGCCTGCGTGGCATCCTTTTCACCACTCCTGACGAATTGTAAAGACAGGAACGACTCTTCTCATTGCCTTACCTTTGGGTGCTGTCATTTGTTGGTTTAACCTCATTGGTGCGCGCTCGTTTGCCCGGGGAGAGGTCAGTACCTCCTTGATTTGGGCGGCCGGCCTGCATCTGACCTGGGAAATCGTCCAGCTTGCATTGCAGGCACATTTTCATGGACCTCTCACCATTCAGACACCAAACCCGCCCATGCCCATTTTCACCCGACGTGTGATAGGTGATCCATCGCCGTCGGGGAATGAGTCAGGTCAGCAAGAGGCTGTGAACGAGAGCTCGTTTCTGCGCAACACATACGCAATGGTAGCCTTTCCAGTCCGTTAATGTTAAGGACAAACACTGATGTGACCGATTAACAGTTTACAGATCCCACTTCTTACCAGGCACTTTTCTATTTTTTGGTGATTAAGCCCAGCATCACCCTGTTCTTGACACTTGCACTTTGGGTTGCCGTTCCTGTCTCCTTTGCACTCATTATTCCAGCTCCAGCGGCTTTACGTGCGATTTCACGCATCGGCATCTGGCAGGCCACCATCGCTGTCGAGGGTCTATCGCGTCCGCGCCTGTGAATTGCCGCATAGTTCCCTCATTCAGTTTAGTTTCGTGTCTTCAGTTGTCCTCGCGTAGGCGAACATACGCGATAATACTATGGACATTCAACATTTGCAATGTATTATTCGGATTGTACAAGGTACCTTCGTTCTACCTTTTATTTTGCAGAAAAGGGGCATCTATAATTGACTTCTTTGATTTCCGCTACGAGAAATGAAGGAACCAACATTGGTGCATACCACTGCATCACGAGGATAGATGTTCTGTGGGCAACCGTTGAACCATGATAAGATTAACCACGGAGATTTCGATCTTGGGACGGGTGCGGAGACAGAACGGCATAAAAGCACGGAAGTCCTCGGCCCTTAATGGACAATTGAACACCATCCGTCTCTCTCGCAAATAAGAGTTGTGGGTTCGATTTAAATTTGAACTCACCGGGGTTCTCATGTCGAGGACGGCGTTATAGGAATCATCGACACGGAAGAAATCTCCCACGGCGGATTCTAAATGTGCGACAAAGGGCCAGGTCAACATCACAGCATAGGAGGATCGGCGAAGACGTTCATGCCGAATAGAAAATCAGCACCCGTCAAGCACAGCGGTACAATAGTCCTTTTATGACGGCCGGGGATGAGAGAATTTGGTGGGCAAGACTGAACGAGTTGACATGGTTCCGGTTGAAAAGCCGACCTGACCTTTCCTTATAAAACATAACAGAAGAATCCCGAATGGCAAGGTCAGGATGCCAAGGCAGCCGAGGGTTATGCGTTCATCATTGTGGACGGAGCACAGCAACCTCACGTCACGGAATGGAAGCAAAAACAAATAGTAGTGGATTTGGCTACAAATGCTTGAGTTCGACATGCCTCAATGAAGGCACATCAACGGGTGACTGTTCGTATCCCACCCAGAAGCATTTAATCGAAGGCGCTGTGCCATTTGGCCAGTGTTTGGCGCCGCGGAAAGTTTTGAATAGCGGACACCTGCAGTTCACCACAGTACGATGGTTCCGGTCCAAAGTTCACAATGCCCTTTGCCGGAGAAAATCACAACTCTTGGCGTGGACACCTTACCGGAGCCTGAGTATAAACCCTCCAGGACCGTCGTTCGTGGTTTCAATTGCCGGATTAGATTACAGAACGACGGAGAAACTGTGGTGCTTGTATCAAGCAACTTGAAGATTCTGACAGTCCAGTAATTATGTCCACAAAGAGCCACAGTTCGCTTGCACTGTGTAACCGGATTTACATGAAAATCGCATGGAAGCCTGATAGAACCACTGGATCCAAAATTTTCAGATGAAGCAGGCTAGAAGAACGCGAACTACGGGAGTTGTCCCCGAATTTTCATGGTGTTCAGGCTTGATGTTGCAAAAATCCAAAGGCGGAACTACTATGGCCAGTATCGCAGTGTTTAGGAAGAAATATAAAGAGCATTCACCCAGAAATGCGAAGAATCCGTGTACCAGCACATGTAAGTCTAGTCAAATGGGATACGAAGCCATGGCAGAGGCTGGCAAGTAGCCAAATTCGGTGGTGTCACGATATGACTGTGTGACAGCTTCCCAGTTTGTCGCTCCAACTTCCCCTTCCAGCGTTCACACGTTCACACCAAACACTGGCCGTCTTCTACCTGTTCCGTGTGGCAGCTTCTGTCAGAACTTAGGCGACGATTTTCAGGTCAGACTTGTGGTTCTTTCAAATTCTTCCTTTCCACCTAAATCTCGCGTTATTTGCTATACTTAGGGGCCTTCGCCTTCCGCGCTCCATCATCATGCAGTCTGTGTCAATTTAAGTTCTCGCTTTGCCTTCTTCTCACCATACCCAAACCAAGGTCTCCGAACACGCAAGGATCACGAAGCGTCGATAGTTTCAGTGATGTTTCACCAGTCCTGCAACGTCGTTCGGACAATTTGGAGGCCATCGGTTCGCCACAGGCGTCGTCGCCGACTCGTCGACGCCACCGAGACCCGGGGTCTAGCGCAAGAAATGGAAGCAGCGAAACCACACAACTAGCTGCGTCTGCACAGAACATTCCTTCTTATGGCACTGTTCCAGCCTTGCGCTCCCCACCTCCCGGCAAACGATCATTTCGATCTCGCCGAGGCTTTCCGTCTCTTCCAGATATATTAACCAGTCCTCAGCGCACCGGATCATTTCCTGCAACACCCACATTCCCTCGAACATACTCCTTCTCTCGACCTATTTCTACGTATGACGCTACAAACCATCCAGAGGAGGTTTACAACGATGCAGACGCCATCCCAGATACGCAACTGAATGGCGTTCGCGTCTGGTATTCATCTTTTTCATCTGTGGACTGGCTGCACGATGCCATTAAGGAATCATCGCGTGTTTGGCGGCTAAGGTCTCGTAAATCTGTACGAGGGAGAATACGAAGCGCGTTGGACCGAAGTGTGGACTGGATTACTGTCACTATTGTCGGATTTCTCACTGCAATAGTTGCTTTCATCATTATACGAAGTGAACAAGTACTGTTTGATCTCAAGGAAGGACGGTGTTCCAAAGGATGGTGGCTTGCAAAACGGTTTTGTTCAGACTGGGAAGACTGGTCAGAGATTTTCGGTGCGGAATCAGGAGAAAATGGCCCCAAGACTTGGATTGGATTCGCTCCATGGGCTCTCGATTATATTTCATACATTGTTGTCGCTGTAAGTCAGATGTAAAAATATTAAATAACCTAGAAGCTGAACGCATCACTAGTTGCTTCTTGCTCTCGTTTCATCATTGTTGACAATTTACCTCACTGCATCAACCTCGTTCACCACCCACAAGGACTATGCTGTCGCGACTCATTTTAATAGCGACTCAAAGACCGCGACGGCACCGCAAAAGCGGAAAATCTTATATTTTGTGCGTACCCGTAAATATGTCTCTTCACGCCATCTTGAAAATCCTTAGGCTGCGGGAAGTGGTATCCCAGAGATTAAGACTATCTTGTCTGGTCAGTTGTGAATTCTTGACCCAATATACTTCTGATGACATTGTGGTTTACAGGTTTCGTCATTCACGGTTATCTCGGAGCGCGTACTTTGTTCACGAAAGCCGTTGGATTAACGCTTTCTGTCGCGTCAGGGCTCTCGCTAGGTGAACTTGAATTTTTTGCATTGTTTTTTCGGGCAAATAATGTTTATCGTTTGGTACGTAGGCAAGGAAGGACCATTTGTACACATAGCATGTTGTATTGGAAATATCGTTAGCCGGTATTTTCCTAAGTATGAAGCGAACGAAGGTGATTCTATCATCTTGCAATTTATCACCCCTCATCGGAATTTTTCAGGAAAGCGTCGCGAAGTACTCAGTGCAGCTGCAGCTGCAGGCGTGGCTGTTGCATTCGGTGCTCCAATCGGCGGTGTTCTCTTCAGCCTTGAAGAAGTGTCATACTACTTCCCTCCAAAGGTCAGCCTCATTAATCATTTGCATTTCGTATGTTCATTTACACGGCTTTAAATTGTGCAGGTTATGTGGCAGAGGTACATTCATTCATTCTGAGTCCTGCCCAATTTCAACTCACCACATTCCTCAGCTTCTTTTGCGCAATGATCGCCGCTATGACACTTAGGTTCCTCGACCCATTCGGCACTGGGAAATTGGTTCTGTTCCAGGTAACATACGATAAGGTACGTGCCAGTAGATCGGCCTGTCCATAGTAATGACATCAGTTTCCAGGATTGGCATGCCTACGAACTTATATTCTTCCTATTCCTAGGCGTCTTCGGTGTACGTCGATCCTTGAAGCTGTACATTTCATCCTTCGAACGTGCATCTTTTGATAGGGCGTTTACGGCGCATTATTCTCGAAATTGAACTACAGGTGGAGTCGTTATGTGCGAAATGGCACATGGCTCGGAAGTCATCCAGTGTCAGAAGTTCTCCTCGTACGCCCCATCAAATTTGTCGCTGCGGCTTTTCATCATTTTGATATCCAAAACTTTAAAGATCACACTCATTACAGCATTCTTGAGCTTCCTTAACCCTTATACCCGAATGGGGGGAACTGAGCTCGTCTACAACCTCTTCGCCGAATGCAGAGGTGACAAGCAATCAGGACTGTGTGTTCGAGATCCTTCACTTCTGTTGGGACCTGTTACGCGTTCCATTGGCCTTGCGCTCCTCGTGAAGGGTGCTCTCACTGTCGTAACGTTTGGCATCAAATTACCAGCGGGCATATTCATACCAACACTTGGCGTTGGCGCTTGTTTCGGTCGCATCCTTGGTATCATTGTTCAGAATCTCCAGTTCAGACATCCAGACTTGCCAATGTTCAGGGCATGCAAAGGTGATACGGATTGTGTCATTCCTGGACTATATGCCATGGTAAGTCATGACGCAAGTACGGGCCGTCTTATTTTCGACCAAATTTTGCAGGTTGGAGCGGCTGCTACTCTGTCCGGCGTGACGGTATGTCGAATTTTTAAGCCAATTAAAACCTTTGTTGACTGTTGAGACTAAGCGTACAACGGTGTCGCTCGCTGTTATCATGTTTGAACTGACGGATACCCTCACCTACGCTGTGCCTGTCATGCTCTCAATCCTGGCTGCGAAGACGATAGCAGATGCAATCGAACCAAAAGGAATATATGACCTAGTTATAGAGTATGCGTTATCACTTGATGCAACTCTTCCTGTTCTCATACTTTGCAAAGCCTTTCCCAACTACCGTACTTGGATGCGAAGCGCGAATACGTCTGGGAGAAACTTCGTGTGTCAGACGTGGTGCGTCCTATCCTTTTCTTCAGTCGTGCTTGTTAACTCCCAATGCACCTGGTAAGACTGACAGAGACGTCGACATCATCCGCGTTGATGAAGAGAATACTATCAAGAGTCTCCGCATGAAACTGCAAAATTTCGTCTCGGCGTACTATGCGGACAGTGGTTTCCCCATTGTCCGACGTGAAGCTGGTGGCATGAAAATGATTGGATATATAGGATTGAACGAGCTCGAACATGCACTATGTGCGTTCTTTTCAAGTCAACCGAAGTCTCTTGCGCTTAATTCTTGTCGATTCAGCGATTGTTACGCTTGGCGATGACGCGCCATGTTATTTCAATCCCGCCTCCTCGATCGGGCCCGTAGACTCCGAATCTTCGTTCACGGAGACGCCAACCGGACCCGACCCGCTGGACTTTTCCTTGTTCATGGATCAGGTGCGTTAACAAACTGCACCCGGTTTTAAGAAGCTTCAATGTTCTTCGGACAGGCACCACTGACCGTCCAGACTCATTCACCTTTGGAGCTCGTGCAGCAATTATTTGCTAAGCTTGGAGCTAAGTATGTCATTGTAACCGACCCGAATGGATATTGTGAGTTTCATTATCACGCGCCTTCACCGATTTGTATGTGCTGACGCCAGCACAAAAGATGAGGGGGTGATCGATAAAAATGCATGGATCGCATTTCTGAATTCTTTGGAGGATAGCTGATAGTTCTTCCATCTCAAACTGGAGGCGCGCAGGCCCCCAAAATCAATATCCTCCATCCCAAATTTCGGCATTTTACGGTAAACTTGTCATTACGGACTAAAATTCATCCCGCACGCATATATGCTGTAAAATTCACTGGAATTCGCACATTGTCTTCCTTCGTCTTTGACCCTTCACGGTGGCTTTGATTGCAAAGGTATGCCAGCGCACGCGACGCTGAGACTGACAGGTATAATTAACGGATCGTAGCGACCGGTAGGTTGGTGCTTCCGGCTCGGGTTGCCAACTCTATAACTTGGCAAAAGAGAGGGCGCAAATCTTACAGCGAATCTGGAGATGATTTTCCCATCTCGTGGAGAAAGTGGGGGACGTAACGAATTACGAATTTTTTGAGGATGTAGGAGTCGCGTGGGAGTCGCGTGTACGGGCTATTCGGCATGGACAGAGAAGCCTGAGCACGGCGTTGCAGTTGAGTAACAGGTGTTGGATACGAGCTTCGGCGCCCCTCACGCCAGTCGCTAAGTGTATTTCGTGAAACTTGGTAGTTCGAGGGATATGTGGCGGGAGGTGGCAACGCCGTCACGTGGATACCGAAGGCAAGAAAGATAATCTGGATACCCACATGGTTGGCAACGTGATCGATTTCGCCGCCCTATGGACCTCGGACATTCGTTGGCGTTTCCCAGAGTGTAATTGTTTGTTTCTCGTAGAATTGAGATAAATCTTGTGGGTCCCTTTGGGCATCCATTCCGTAAATACAAATCAGAACAAGCATCTGATACGGGAATGGGCGTCTAAGTTACCCTTCCCCATATCTGTGCCAATCTCCTTTGAGTATATCAGGAAAGGGATCGCGATCGCGACGATCCCATAGACTCTAGGCTGTTTTGTTTTCAGATTAGTGTCTGAATAACGATGCAGCGGGGTAGTGCGGCACGTTGTGTGCGAGGATAAAAGGAGGAATTGCGGGGGATGCCACCAGGCGTAGGAGAGTATTGACCGCATATAGGACGACATTGATCGACGAGACGGATGCTGAGAAAAAAAGAAGATGGGGTCTTCGGCGAGTTTGGCGCGAAAGAATAATTGACCCAAAGGAGAGGCTTGGAGTCGGACTGTGAAAGCAACGGGGCCGCCCTGGCAGCTGCAGGGTCGCAATGCTCGTTTGTTTTCGAATCGCGAGTCTAACTAATCAGCTTCGAATCCTTACTCTCGCGTGGCCAGAAACTACTTATGATACCAAGCCCCTTAGCTGCTGTCCTCTTTTCTACCCCACCACCAACTTCCAGATGAACTATGGTCGCAACCAGGAATAACGATCTCTATTCCCCCTTCCCAACTCCCTTCGCCATTGAAGACGGTGCTCAGTCTAGTGAAGATGGCTCTGGTCTCCATTCACCCACCTTTCCCGACAAGGAGACGTCATTGGACGCCCACCGCGCCGACTGTGCGTATCCACATCTTGTTCTAGTGCATCCGAGTCGAGTTTGCTCATTTTCTTCCCCGCTATCTAAACAAAGTCCGGCTCCCCCCCTCAGATATCGACGTGAACATACTGGCTCAGCAGCTCTCGGCTACCCCCCATGCATTTTCTACCCCTCCTTACCACCATAACATACCCGAAGTAACCTCCAATTATTCATACCCACACTCCCACCGCGACTACGACGAGGAGAACGATCAATACTACAACACAAGGCCTTCCCGTGGCGGGTATACCATGCAGCCCAGTATCCGGCATGTTGCAGAACCCGCCATGGACGCACTACGTCCTTTAGCTCTTCCCTCCCTTCCTGTCGGCATTTCGGACAGTCGGGTGTATCTTTCCACCGCGGGGGAACCGACCCGCATGGATGAAGATACCACCGGCGATGGCTACGACAGCGGCGGCTCGCCGACCTCTCCAAACGATGGCAGTTCGAACGGTCAGGCTTCAGCAAGGCCAGCAGACTCGCCGACCCAGAACCGGTCGACTCCCTCCAGGCGGGAAGCGTCGATGGTCGTCATTGCATGTCGTCAATGGTGTGTAAATTTATCCGCTATTTATTGCATTTAAACAATCTCCCCGGGTTGACACCATGTGATGGAACTCATGCTGACATTCTTTCAGTCGGGCTAGGAAAATTCGCTGCGATTCTACCCGACCCTCGTGCAATAATTGTCTGCGAAGATCGAACGAATGCCAATACGATGCCGTACCCAAAAGGCGTGGCCCTGACAAGCGACCTGGTACACGGCAGCGGTCGTGCAAGAAGCGACCTGCCGACGGCTCACTGCCTCAAAAGAAGAAGCAGAAAAGGACGGACGACAGAGGCAGGGATCAAGTTAATTTATCAGGCGTTGCCGCAAGGGAGAATATGAGCTTGAGGTTGGACATGAGCTTCACCGCTCGAAATGATCACCCTGCCAATGGTGTCTATACCACGCCAATCGATGACGGCCCACCATTCCAATATCCAACCACTGCCTCTCCAGCCACCACAATGTCTCTCCACGCGCCTGTGCCACGGTCCGCTACTTCTCCCGAATTACCTATTTCTAAGGTAAGTGTCCCAGACGGTGATTTCTTGATTCGGTAATTAAAGTTGGACAGAACTGACTGATTTCGCTGGCACAGGTATCGGCTCAACGTGGTGGCCCGTTTTCCCTATACGAAGACCTCAGCGCTGTCTCCCTCTCATCACCGACTGATCGAAAACCATTCCTCCGCTCGATCGACCTTAACTCCCACAGACCTGATGAAAGATTAGTTCAAGCGCCTTTAAGTGATATTAATCGCAAGATGTGGTGGGATGATTTATTGAACGAATATTCGCATACCCGTGATCAGTCGTGAGTTCTCAGCAAACACCCTCCTTCTCTGGTGTGGCTGATGGCTTGGGCCAGAACGAAAGATATTGAAGAGGACCTGTCCTTTCTGTGCGTCACTCTACCCCAGCTGCCTCTACGGATCTAATCTTCGGACCGCAGATTTCGTACTTCCAACTACTGGCTCTCCTTTGTGAACGAAAAGCTTTTCTTCCGCACTCTTTGGGACGATACCGAGCGAGAGAAGATACAGCCATCGCTGGTCCTCTCCGCACTTGCACTCGCTACACTAATGAAATCAAGCGAAATTGGGTTCGGTGAACCCGGCCGAAAGCGCGCTTTATACCTCCGAAATACCGCCCAGGCATCTCTCGAAGCCGCATGGAATGCTCATAGGGTCGATACAACGTTAGCCGAAGCCGCGATGGTAGGCATTTTTTGATCGTTACCCCCCGTGCGAAACGCGCTAACGCAATGTAGATCCTTGCCCTCTTCGAGTCTTCCGCACATCCCGAGCACACAGCCGATCGCGCGTGCAATTCCTTGGTTTTTTTAGATGAGATCATACACGCACTGGCCCTCACAACGATGGACGCTGGTGATCCAGACGTTACAGTATTCGTCTCAAATGCCGCTCCCATTGTACCCCGCACCCATTCCACCGATATAACAGCCCACAAACGGTGCTACTGTGCTCCGGCAGCCCATTCATCTACCCTCATGCGAGACCCATTGTCTGCGACATGGACGAGCAGTCCCGGCTGGGATGTTGGAATGACCGTCCCTGAAATTCGCAGAGAAGAGATCCGCCGTTTGTGTTGGAGCGCTCTGGCCTTAGCTGCCGCGCATACGGCTCATTGCGCTGCGTTCAACCGTGAGCCCTTGGATCTTTTCCTTATCCAACCCGAAAATGTAAGTGACACTCGGTTGCTTTTGCGTGGACTTACCTCATACCGCTTCACAGTACGCTCTTCTTTTCCCAGGAGAAAAGAGTCGTGCTGGGGACAGGAACACTCCACAGTCGCCGAAGCAATCTGTCTGGGCGCTGTACTGCCGCAGCATGCTGTTGTGGAATAGTTGCCTACGACTTCGGAAAGGTTCGGCGAGTGATGGCGAGAAGGCTGAGTTTGCGATGCAAGCGTGGCTTGAGACTCAAGAAATCCAGGACACAGTGGATGCTCATATATGCGCCATTGATACACATTTGCTGTACATGACGCGCGAGTACCTGTTCAAGTGAGTTTGTTTCACGGCTTCAATCAATTTACTCGTCTAACTGCATTCTTCCGTCTTAGCACCCGGGTTGCAATCACATACGAGTTTCGACGGTTTGTGCCCTCCTCAAACATGTAGGTGTCTCATCTCACAGTCTTTTTCACAGCTTACAAAACCTGGATAGCGGCGCTAGTCCCGTTTTCAATCGCAGGCAGGCAGAAGAATGGGGTACGTTGTTCTGCGCTGAACACTTGTTCAAAACTTCCGCTCAACAATGTCAACACAGTTTATTATCAGAACCAGACAGCGAAACGGTTTCATACCGAGTTGCATAGTTCTCGAGATCCCCAGGCTCATGTTCTCGCACGGCGGCCCTTCTACGTTTGGTGGTTCATGAGCCAGGTTGCCATGTACGCCACGACCTTCTCATCGCGCGAATGATTTGTTCACGTGCCTTTTATTGACCCCGCAGAAGTATGTCCTTATGGGCGTATGACCGGTCTCTCGTGCAAGCTCTCGAACTATGCAAGGCGTTTCTGGTGCCTCTCGATATTTTGAGTGCATTGTGGCCTTGTCCTGGTGAGTGCCTCGTGTATCATCACCCGCTGCATCGTCTAAGTCTTGTGAACACAGCCCAGCGAGCCAGATACGATGAATTACGGGAAGAACTTGCCGAGAACTGCAACAAGGCTGGACTACCTCCGCCGCCTCCTGCCAACTACTCTATTCCGATGTCACTCCGAATGTGACGTACATTCCATGCAACCCCACGAAACAAAAGTGGCCCTCTGTAGCGATAGACCGTTTTTAACTTGCTGTGCGTAATATCAATGTATCTCCCAGTAATTCTTCTCTTCTTTCTTGTCACTCTTTACATCCGCAAAATTGCATCCCCATTCCTTTGGTTTTCTACGTCAAGTTCATTTTCGGTGACCATACTCATTCATCATCATATACTGTATCCCACCCTTTCGTTCTCCAAACATCCATTTGTCAGTTCAAGATCATAGATACCTTTACGCCAATCCTTCATATGCTTAACACCCCATCATTTCACCATAATTCGCTGTACATTTGTCTCTGTAATCTCATAATGCTACTTCTTGTGTGTCATATCCAGTCCAGGTGCGGACTAATCATCCCTCGTCACTAACAGAAGTTGCGACGGTCAGATACCCGGTCCATTTCGCGAAGTTCGATGCGTCCTCGTGTCCGCCGTGTCGCTCAACAATGTCTCCGGTCTTGGTCTTATAAAATGTCGTAACTCTGCCGCAAATCGGGATACCATCTCGTCGCCGCTGCGCGCTTCGGCTCGGAATCAGCACCTGATGATCAGTCCGATATCAACGCGATCCTCGACAACCGCACGGACCTCAGAACGGAAGACCACGAAAATAAATGCATGCACATGCGGGCATGAGTCCTGTATCACCGTCACAAAACGAAAGTTTGCCTTCAACGTCGCTTTGGTTATTTTAACATGTCGTACGGGTTGTACTTCATTCCTTGCAAATGCTTGAAGAAGATTATCCATTCTAACCGGCACATATACCCAGCGCATATCTGGACAGTAGTTCCTTTCGATTTTCTCTGGCCATGTTGTCCATTGCCGAATGGCTTGGGCTCCCAGCCGCACCGCAGGAATTCCGTCCTCGCCCAAATCCTGTTAATGATGCCGAGGGAACTGAATAGGCATGGTCGAGAAAAGGACGTAAGGAAAAGGAAAATGGGTTCATCAAAGATCCTTGGTATTTTTGATTCCACCACAATAGCGATCGCCCACGTAGATTGGGTCCTCGCAGATGGCCGATGTGGGGGAAATTTCTGTTTTTGTTCTTTATAATGAAAGACGGTGTCAATGTGACCCAATGATCACGGGTCTCGACCCGGTCTTCAGTGAAGTCGGGACCAATCGAGCTTGTCAGCAGCTTGACCTTGGTGCGCCAAACTGTCGATCTGGTGACTTCACGACGGAAGGTACTACTGTGCGCTTTGGCATCGCTCTTGCAATCTCAGTGGATTATGGGCACTGGGGGGAGCTGTCTGGCCAAATCTTGTCTATGGTGTCAACTGCCATCCATGGAGGACGTGGTAATATCCTACATATGCAAATGTCATTAGCAATGTGTGCAGTACAAATGTCCTGAACCTGATGTCCTTTCTGAAAAAATAAGCAAATAGTACTGTACAAAGCGCCCAACTCAGAAACTCCAGACTAAGTTCACGATTGTTCGATGGACAGAACGTCGTTTCCGATAACGCAAAGAAGTTGATGGAGATATCGCCGCTGTGTGCCGTGGCGTCCGCTTAAGAACGCCCTGCTTTTACAGCTACGTGTCGCATGATCGTCAGTGACGCTAGGAGCTCTGCCACGGCGTTATCGGATGCACACTTCGCAATACAGATAACGATAGACGCACCTACCGCCAGATGCGGGTATGGCTCCTGGATGGTGAGGGAACATCCCGAAGACCCCTCATATGCTGGCTCTCCCGCAACTTTTAAGTTGTAACTGGCTATCATATAGCCCCTGTCATTCACGCACTGAAAAAGGGGGGATTAATTGGTCGCCGGCGGTGCAATAACAGGACACGCACTGTCCATTCATCTTCGCCACAGGAGCGAAAGGACCATCGATAGTTCTGTCCATCAGACGCAGTAAACACGCGGGACAAGGAACTAGAATAAGATCAGCAGCGCTTCCTTTGAGGAAGACCGCCATCAACACAGACTTAGTTAAGGACGTTTGCTTAAGATACTCGGACATTTGGATATGTGGGCCACGCCCAATCGATACTGTCCCAAGGGCATGATTGGGACCAAAATCCAGAGACGCCTGAGGTTGATTAACGTGATTGACGACAGTTCTGGGGTCGTTCAGTTTGTAGACCATGTATGCGTTTCGCTGGGAATTCTGCTGCGTGCGAGTGATGCGCAGTGACAGTCTTCCAAACAGATCAGAGAAATCGGATCCATCGAGGCATCCAGTTTTGTCGGCGAGGAGGAAAGGCATCCCAAGCGTAGTCATTGTATATCGAGTCTACTTTACTTTGGAGGGAAAGGGACAGACTCGGAGAACGAGTGACTCCGCAGCAGTCACCAGCCATATATTATTTTGAGAGAACGAAACAAAGGATGAAACCACCAAGGACACGTGTATGCATACACGCTAGTCTGGACAGTGCGGTGATCGCTGAGAGTGACTCGCCGGGAATGCCTGATTTGAGAATGTCCAGATATCTGCCTCGAGGCCTCATGCCCAAGGCAAGGTTTCTTCGAAGCGCTTCCGAATCACAAATGTTGTCAATGTACCTGAAAAATAAAGAGCCGAATTGAGCAAAATAGCAGACTAACGGCAAGTCCGTGCAACAGGTTTGAATAATTGGACCTCTGCGTCGCCGTGAACAACGACGGAAGTGATGAAATAGTTGCTTGCAATGTTTGGTTGTACTGTAGAGGGACTGGCGGGGAACGCCGAAAGACCACGTGGAGCACACGCGAATAATTGCCTCAGCATTCACTGCAAGCAAGATGCACTTATGGCCGCTACCGACGCGAATATTCCATCGGTCGCACTCTATGAGTATCTTGACAAAACTCTATTCAGATGACGCAAATTTTGGAGTGACCTTGAAGCGAACAGGCTGATGCTTGCAAGGTCATCGATGTTACTGGATTAGTGCGACCTTCACTTCTTCATGCTGTGACTTCCAGACGCAATGTAACTTTCTTTGTCTGGGCTTGATGCGCTGATAAACGAGGACGAACTGTCATGGTTATGGCATCTTTCGATTATACCCTTGATATTTCGTCGCGAGGAAGTCGCTTTGCATGGATCGCGAGCTGGTCTCGATCTGATGGTGTAGTCCGCACACACGTATTCGTGAATACACCCGCACCGGCACAACACGAGTGAAATTCAAATTCCAGCTGGACATCCTGTGTCCTCTTGGTTGCCAAACCTTACCCATCAGGTTCAATTGCACCCAGGATCAAAGGGCTGGGGTGGCCATGCAGATCTCATAATTTGCCCAACACCGTGATTAACTGCTAAACACAAATATCATTGCAATAGAAGCTTTACGATAGCATCACAATATATCAACGCATACCTTGGGGTCATTCGCGTCTTGGTCGACGATCATAGGCGGCGTCTCGCCTCGTGTTATCGTCTCGTCGGTGTCTATCTCTTTCACGATCTTGCTCCATGGATCTATCATCGTATCCATTGTTGGCTTGAGAGTGACGATAGTACGGCGGTGTCCGGGAACGACGTCTGGCGAAATAACGAGAGTCGGGGTGGTCTAGAGAGGCATCTCTGCTATTTTCATGAGGTTCACGAGAATGCCTCCGGATAGGCGACCGAGATCGAGACCTTCGGTATTCCTGTCCGTGAGCGGAGACTCGCCGAACAGGTGACTTCGACGTATTGTCATTTCGTCGGTATGAATCCCTAGGTCTGGCGCTTCCATCGGAGTCTGAGTCACCGTCAGCTCGCCGTCGCCTTTTCTCTGCCTTTCTCGCTCGTTTCTCTTCTTTTTTGGCCCTCTTCTCTTCCTTCATTCGTTTCCTCTCCGCCTTTTCAAGTTGTCCAGCTTCAACCTCTTGTCGCTCGGTTGTTGGGGAGGCTGAAGGCCCTCCTGAGCTCGACGCTGGAGCACCTGTTGTAGAATTATTATTTCGCACAGCTGGAGCAAAGCCTCTACACAGTTACGCGTCAATCCCGGTCAAGACTACGGAAGATGATAGAAACGTACAATGCCACAGCCAATGCATCTTCCTCGGCTTCCTTTATTTTGCGAATCTCGGCCTGTTTCTCTGTTTCAGTTTGTGGATGGTCTCGGTTGTACCAATGAACGTCTTTGTTCTTTTGCCATCTTCCAGTTGGAGCATTGATACTGTGGCCCAAGTAATTCTAGACCATCATCAGCAAGCCATTCACGACTGAAAATGGTATCACTTACCTCCCTATCCTTGTCGGCAGATACATCAGACCACTTAAATTCTGCTTGACCGCCACGCGTACCGCCTCGAATAGGTTCAAACATGGCCAGATATCACAGGCGAGCGCCTGCGTCTGTCAGAATAAAACCAGTGTGACAAGTCGTTGTCACAATGTGGCGCACCTTTGGATCCCGACCTCTTTCACTCCGAACGGCGCAAGACTCCCGTTCGACCGAAACTAAGCCTCTGCTGCTTGATTAGAGTTCTGTTGGATCGTCGCTGGATTGTCTGGTTATGTTCAATTTACATTCGGGACCGAGTACCCGGGGATATCCTATCTGCTCCATCGAACACCCAAACTAAGCACTCTCCTCAAGTTCCTGAAGATCTCTTGATCAACGAAGGATAATGCGTTGGACACAAAGTCATCCCATGCATTAAAAAATATGAGTTTCTTTGAAGCGCTCAAGTATGAAGAATCGGTATTCCTATGGTACGTCAGTACTACATCTGGTCGTAATTTTGCATCTTATTGACCCCGAAGTCTCTGCACTGATGAGAATTCTCACCATGCCCGACTACCTCCTATTTCCAATTATTTCAAGCGCAATCCCACCCGCGGGAACTATCATGAAACTCGGACATCAATCGGCGGTCACCGTGATGCTCGTTTTGTTTGACATTTTATGGGAACTTGCGACAATGAAAAAAATTCTGAGATTTCCTGCAGGCTTCCTCGTGTTTACGCCTCCCAAAAGAACTGTTCCTCGGAAAAGTTCGATTGAACTCTGGGTATGCGGATGTGCGGGTGTGCAATGATCACGATGCCTGCCTGTTATGGGAACTGAAGTCGGAGGAGACGAATCTCCAAACTGGACATAATGACACCGATCTCGCACATCAGCTATTTTCAGTTCACCAAAACAATTTATTCAAAATTCGTTTCCGTACGTTGCTGCAAGCCACACTGCATTCGAAGCATAGTGTCTGGTTAGTGGTCAACTTTTCTCGTAACGCATCATTAGTACATTTATGAAGACATTCAGGTTTCCTAACCTGGTCCATTCTTACGGTCAGAGGGAATATCCGGTAAATTTCCAGGCGGGGCTCTCGACCCACATGCACGAAAATGTTGATGGACTTTTCCGAATGTATGCCTATTCTTTATCTGAGATTCTGTTTCTTCAGACTGGGCAGTTCTCGTCAGGCGGATAATACAGTATTTCGCCACATTTCTTGTCCGATCTCCGACGCATACAGTGCCCGTGCTCATCTTCTGTGCGGGACGCTCACCCGAGGTGCGATCGAGAAGACGGAGATCACGGCACTATCCTTTCGAGAGCAGTCTTTCCAACAGCGTCCGAGCTGCCGATGTCATCGACCACGGCCCCCGAACTCTCCGATTTAACGAAAAATGTAGAAATCTCGAAATGTGAATTGGTGTGCCGTGGTGCGCAAAGTTCCGCATATACACACGAGCCCACCTGAAGTTCTTCGATGATGCCTGGATTCTGAGAGTTCTTACAGGTGTGTAAGATGTCGCAATAACTCCATTCCAAAAGCCTCCGAAATAGCGATCGACTGAATCTGCCGATTGTCTGGCTCTCTATTGCGCCCGCGTTCTCGAGAGTTTCGCACACGCGTATTCCTCTCCGCGACGTGGCTTGATTCTCTGCCCCACAAATTTCGCATGACGCAAGAGGAAGTCTAGCAACAATACCAGATGTCTTAACTGAAATCCAGGAGCCACAGTGTGCTTCATCATATCCATGCAATGAACACCTTTACTACCCTGCTCTCACACGGACGACTTATCGGAGTATCCAGCGGTGTAACGCACGACTGCTCTGCACATTTCAACGGACGGAACTCGCAGCTGGATACGCGTTCAGACAAGCTATGCACAGGTTATTCATTTTGAACGTGGCACACCTATTCAACGAAGGCACTCAGAGGTTCGTATGTCTCGTAGTTTCACCGAACGTTTCATGTAATTCAGTACTCGGCTTCACAGGGCATAACGGAAAATGAAAGGCTGGCATGACACAATGCATGGAATCAATTCTGCAAGTCTTCGGATAATAATTCTGACATGTCTTCTTCCCCGCATTGTGCACTGTCGACATTTTGTCAAAATCTTCTGGATCTCATTAGGCAATGAGTATATCCGCCGCGAGCGCTGATGCATTGGGACACGCGAAGCTCAAAAATAAAAAGAATCGGGTATGTTCAGCGTACACCGAGGATTTTTATATCGGAGCTCGTTCATTTACTCTGACCAAGTTCGCCCGCGTTATACAGACCCTACAGCGAGGCTTACCCTTCGTGGTTCTAATCGCGTCTAGCTCGACGTCTCGGACGCGGGAGATTTCAGTCCGACATGTCTGTACATCGCACTCACTAGTGACGTTTAGCGCCTTCGCGATACACCATAGGTCGATGCTGTGGAATACCGTCACACCGCGATGCTTCAAAGTTCATACTATGCGCAACTATTTGCACCACCATTGTTAGAACCAAAGGGCCGCGAGGTGCGGGAACCCTGTCCTTCGACCACCCTCGTTGTCAAGGCAGAGGCATTATCAACTGCCCCCGTGCCTTCGCTGACTCGCTGGATTTGCGCATTGTATGTTCAAGTGATCGTCCGGCGCTCGTCGAATCACTTTTGCACGGTTCATTGTCAGTCTAAACTTCGACCCTCCGTTACGGCCCAAAATATTTGTAACGTAAGTCGCTGGTTAAAATGATTATTCCGCGAGTGGAAGTGTGTCTATCGGTCCTAAAGTCCTGCGCTGTGAATCATCAACGACGCCGAGCAGTATGTATTCAGTAACGACGGTTGTGGCTACACAGAGAGACATTCAATTAATACGATGATAAAAGCGTTAATAAACAATTTGAGTGCGATGGGACAATCAAGGGTGTGAAGGAAGGACTGATGAACGATCGTGAGGCTGTAGTCAAAACTCAATGTAACGGCAGACAAATTTAAACCGACAGCGTGGCGGTCAAGCAACCTTAACATCAACTCTGATTCTGGCTTGCCGACGCCGCCGTTCAACCAGAAGATAGCTCACTGCAAGTTGGCAAAATCAATTAACCTGTTGAGCTGCTTATGGGTGTACGTACTAATAAGAGCATCAAGGGATTCCACAACTTCAGGTTTGATCTCAAGCCACGCATGTCTGGACATGCGGAAGACAAAGAAGTGACGCTTGTACGGATGGTACATCACCAATGGGGACTTGTCATCGCTATCCGCGCGAACAAGCTTCGAACACGGAATTTATCAGGGATAATTAAGCCAATATGATCGGTCCACCTACTTGGAGCCTTCGCTTGTGTGTCTTCCAGCGGTAGTTTACGCCACCTCCTCCACAAAACACACCGCCACTGGAAAAATAAACGGGGGGTTCAACGGACGTATTTTAGTGGCAAAAATAAATCGTTACTGACACTCTCTCCTTGTCCCACTTGAGCCATTGTGATGCAGGCATCCATTCTTCGTCGCCGAATCGTACTCGTGGCTCCTTACCAGGTTCGTTCTCGAGTTCAGCGATGGTTTCTATGTGCTGGCTCTCTGCATCAAGCTTCCTGATCTTGGTGATGTGAGGGTGCCAGAAACGAGTGACGATCTCGTAATATAGCTGATCATTGTCAACTGCAATCGTCGTATTTCTCAAGGAGTTTGTGGTTAACTCCATTTTATGCGGAGGCTCGGCTTTCTGAGGCGGCGGCATATTGGATCTGACAATTCAAATAGTTGCCCTTAGACCGGGATTGCAGAACACTAGGAGATTAGGGAGATAGGAGCCTTGATGAGAGGGGATTCCAAGTCTCAACCGAGGATTGCGCGAGAGCGTCAGCACTGTGGCCTTATACATCCCCAGGACTCCACCCACACACGCAAGAGTTGCGGACCGGCAAGCAAGGTCTGGGAAAGATCATACCGCCCAACCAGTGATTGCACCAGTAAAAGGAGTTTGAGTGAGAGAATCCGAGGTGTAAATGTAGAATACGGCAAAGGGGGAACTCGCGATTGGTTGGGCGGCCGAAACTTGACGGCGTGAGTGAGATACTCTCACCGCAGGCGCGATATCAATATTATGGCTGTCCGTCGGGATTCCTGTGACGTGGCTCCAATGGTTCAATTTCCCTGCCAGAGCTAAAACTGAAGTCTGAAGCACTCAGAAGTCAAAAGACCAGCGGTTGCGGCGGAGGAAGAGCTTGAAGTTAAAAGTATGTGGCAATCATGATCATTGTGGCGTCAACTATTCCCGTCCCTGGAACATGTGGCGCCGCGTTTTGGCCATTCAGTTGTCGTTCGCCATGGAATCGTCGTCACCGTCGCTGACGACGACGGCAGCGAATGGCACCGACATTGCTTGATTTGCGCGAGGCGACAGTCAATGAACGAGCCTCACAGCCGAGGTTCCTGAATACAATTTTCGCTAAAGGGTACGTAAGAAATTAAGTTGATATCGTAGACACCCTGAACGACGTTCAACTCGTCCTCCATCCAACCACCCATCCAACCATGGCTGAAGACAAGGCGAACGGACCAACGCCAGCAAGGATGATCGCAGAGCTTGTCGGGGTTGTGGCCGCGTGGAATGCCCAAATAATGAAGCATCACGAGTCTCAGCGTGATGAACTCCAGCGGCTGCTCAACAAAGTCGTCAAACTCGTACGGCCGTATTTCCCTCCGTTTCATGTAGTCATGCAGTGAACTAAAATTGTGCCATTTTTTCATCAAACAGACTGAGGATGTGAATGTACGCGACCGCGTCCGGTCTCGTGCGAAGAGTACCGGTGACGCGGGTGTTATGAGCTTCGATGGGCGACTTATCCTCGTTGAAGTGTGCGGCCAGCTCAATGACATCGAAAGGGAGCTTGTCACGCATAAAAAGCAGCTGCAGCATGCTCAGATGCGGTACGAGGACACGGAACGGCGACTTGGCGACGCGATGGAGGAGATTGCATCACTCAAAGAACAACTTCTTGAAGCCAAGGCGGCCGCCCATCCATCAACGATAGAGGCGCCTGCAACCGCGGCTCTAGAGCAAACGGCCGAACCAGCTCCTTCTGTGCAATCTGATGTCGCCAAGCCGGTCACCACCATCGCCGGGTCTGCTGAGGAGAAACGACCGGAGCAGGACGACGACGTGCAAACTGATTCGGCGGAGAGCGGGCAAGGATCAGACACGGATCCTGGGACGATACGACCGATCGAGCGAGCTGCTGAACCTGCCAGTGAACCCGCTCCTGTTACTGCAGCAGTCGAGGCAACTGCGTCTGCGCTGGAACCTTCCAGTAAGCAACGCCGCGATTGTGAGCATACGTGTTATTCCTTCACTATCACGCGTGCTTAGAAACCTTAGCAAAATGCTCCACTTCAACTGTAATCCCTGCCTCGAAACCTGGACTGGCGTCAACACAGGATACTAAGCCAAAAGGTATGCACTTTCTGTTTTTTTTGCGGTATGCGCTAAATAATGATTGTCGGTGTCTTTCAGCCGCGGCTCCAGTTGCGCCATCAGATCTGCAAGAATATCCTGATGCAATGCTTGTCATGGGATGGAGACACACCATCCAGAACGCGTTCTTGGGCAACAGGAAGAGTGCTGACGAGGTACACATTATCACCCACAACCTAACTCACCACGATGACACTTACATATCCCATCCAGGAGATGCCACACTACGACGCGCTCTTCTCAGTGGTCGAGCACTTCGACATGAAGCTCGAACACTTACAGGTACCTATTCATTTCACGTCGTACACGCTCGAGATTGCTCACCGCCGCCTAGTTTTCGAAAATCGGGAAAGTCATGCGGTACATCGCCATACTTGATCAAGAGCACATCCCCGCTCGCGATGAGGAGTTCCGCTTCCGCGCGCGTGCACAGGCACTCGTAAAGAAGTGGACCCCGCTCCTCGATTCGCTCAAAACACAAACCCGATCAGTTTGACTAACGAATTGAACGCCATAACATCCACACTCTTGTGACCTCGATTTTCCATATCGTACTCCACTTCGTTTTACTCCTTACACGACCCACATTCTTTACTACTGACCCACTTTCGTTCATCACAAAAAGTCACTGTAGTCCTTTGGACACTAATACCCCTACTATTCACCCGCCTTTTCTGTATCCACTCATGGCGGTTCAACAGGCCAACACGCGGAGCAAAAGTTATCAATGTATCACTACGATACCCGTCTATTAGGTCTTTTATTTGCTGCATATATGTATCCTGAGCTTTTTAACAGTCGGTCACTCTCCTTCGGATCTTTCACATTGCATATATCGTGGATTCATATGTACTTACTTTGAGGGTGAATGTAGTTTGCATAGTGGTCTACAAATGAGCGTAGGAGAGTTGACAGGAGGTCAGGAGCTTGCGATAGGATGGAGCAATGCACATATGCTGCTGCACGGCGTCAAAGACTACACTAAGCTATCTCCCGATGAAATGAGCTATCGGACCTCCGAGGGACCAGGACCGCTATGAAATCGTTAAGACAAATGATGCACTGAGTCCCTGGTAGCCTTCTGTTACTCGCTTGCAAGATGTGTATTCCCACTGGCAAAGGGCATGGTAACAAGCTGAAACAGCCAATCGAGAGTTCACAAGAATTTTTGACTGTCCACCGAGTTGCCCGGAATTATTTCAGAGAAATATGAAATGAAATGCATCCCCGAGAGTTGCAGGGAATGATTCTTAGGGAAAGGTGGACCCATGGATACCAGACGAGTCACTATAGCATTGATCGTCAGCAACACTGCAGCGGGACCATCTGGTCACTGTGCAACCGATTGCGACTCAGATCAGGGTGAGGCAAAAGCACGGCGATGACGGCGTCCAGTGAGCCAGAACTGCGCCGACACAGATATTGTCCCAGGTGCTCCTAATGAGTATTTCGCTCGAGATTTCGTTGAAGACATTATGTATGATGAGCAAGGAGGTGGAGGTAAGAGATAGGAGAACAAAAACAACCGAGAATGGCAAAGCCGCATGTCTTACAGCACAGGCTAACTCAAACAAGACGCGCGCCAACTTGTTACTGTACTTGTTGCCTCCGTTTCTTGCTTTGTTCTTCATCGTCGTCGTCGCACTGAACGGCGACTGGCACTGCTAACCGCGACTTGGCTGACAGCGAGCAAACTCGCTAGCATTCTCTCATCAGTGTATCAAGGACAACTGATCGACGACGTCAACTTTGTAATAGGATCATCATCCAAGTCTTGCCGCGTCTGTCGCTTCTCCTGAAGATCACTGAATGCTCCATTTTCCTTCAACTCCCCCCATGCAAAGCAGATTACCTCCACCGCGATCAGACAGTCTCAAGTCAAAAACTCCTGTCTTAGTAGATGAGTTGCGCGATGTGAAGCGAGTGCAGACGCATGGCCAGGAAGAGGACCTCAGAGATGCGTTGGGCCATATGATTGCGCGGGTCGAGGAGCTCGTGAGTCGATGATTTCTCGCTGAAAATTAGCTCATGCAGAATACCGTACTTCAGAGTTCACTCCTCTCGCAAGCATACAAAGAACAAACCGAACTGGAAACATCCCTGAAACTCGCCAAGTCTAATCTACAACTAGCTCTCGCAAACAACGAGATGCTCGAAGATGCGCTGAAACGTGATGGACCGGGACTAGCGAAGGACGTCGGCTGGCGGCGATGGAGTGAGCGCGAAGGCGCAGAGCGCCAGCGTGCATATCGCATGAGTCTCGACGGTCCAAATACCAGCAGTGGTTCGCAAGACGGCTTTTTCACTCCGAATCAAGGAAACGGCACCCCATCATCTAGCTCACCCGTGTCCCCTGCCATACCCATCCACTCGCCATCTCCTAATCCCGTCCCCTCTCCATCGCCGAACCCAGACGGCATATTCCGTCGGTTTCGCTTTGGTTCTGGTACGAGTGCGACAGGGACGTCGTCACGCGGACATTCTCCTCCTGCACGAGCAAGCTTGGACCATGCACATCTTACGTCTGCGTCGCTGCCGAGCCTCGTTTCCGGACCTAGCAAAAGGGAGGAGGAGCTCTTGGCACAACTCGAGGCGGAGCGGACAAGTCATAAGAAGGCAATGGACGAAAAGAAGGAGCTCGAGGCTGAACTGGAAAGTCTGAGTCAAGCACTCTTTGAGGAGGTACGTCAAAAGCATTGTTTGCTACATTAACGTGTTATAATGAGCAAATTCACCCCAACAGGCAAATAAGATGGTCGCACACGAGCGCATCAAACGAGCTGAGACAGAGGATGAGCTACGCCAAGCACGCGCAGAGAAAGAAGCTCTGCGCGGTGCGATGCGCGTCATCGAGAGCGAGAACGGACGTCTGCGCAGCACGTCCAGCACTGGCAGCACGGATGACTTGCATATCACCAAAGTCAACGGACGCGATACACCAGACTCCATGCGCACGGAAAAGCGGTCGTCGAGGATTCACATTGGCAATAATAACCGTGACAGTAGCCAGTACAACGACCGCGCCGGTGCGCCGTCCCCGAACTTGACCGCCAAGTCGCCGTCCGAATCTGTGAAAGACCTTCCAGATGATGGAGAGGAGGCACATCACATGCATCGCACGCCAGACGCTAGCTACCGTTCCCTTTCATCTGCGTCTGAGAACGCGTTCACCGGCGCCACTAGCATGCGCGTACCTCCGGACCTCGAGGTCTCTCCATGGGCTTCCGCGCAATGATCTACATACGCAATCAACAACGTTCATGTCTTGTTTCGTCTTCACTCACTCCGTCACTAATCATATATCACCATCACTATATAACCTGTACATTTTGTACAACTACCAATCAGAGACACGAATTAATAGTATTTGCCGCAAGCCTGGATGGCTTTGGCGCACAATATCTCTATTTTTTACACGTTATGCCGATATGCATGGAGAACAGATTCAGAATCTAAGTGCAAATATTAGAAGGGCAAGATTCTCTTTCGCTATGTACATTCGACCTGCTGGCCAACATCACCACCTCGCTCCAGTACAGGACATCTTCATCACCGTCAGCACAGCACACTACAAGTCTCATCGACGTAAAGAAAAGCGCAAAAAAGCAAGTTCAAGTGTGTAAGGAAGAGAAAAGCGCGTGGTAGTGACCACGGGGGTCAAAAGAAACAGCACCAAAAGACAGCGGGTGGAAAAAAGGAAAAACAACGTCAGTTGTAAGTACACGTTGGGCGGGTTAGGGTGATAATAAAACGGTGGGTTGGGATCGCGGTTTAACGAGTCGTGTACAATGTGGGCATTTGGGCATGGCATAAACAGAGCGGGCAATTGATGGTGAAATCCTTTTCGCCGATTCGGGGGTGTTTTTCGAGTGCGTTGCGATAACATTTCTCATCCTCATGCCATCTCGGACATGGTGAGGTCGCCTTCAGCCGGAGCGTCTTTCATATCCACATCCTTCTTCCCCTCTCCAGTCTTGTCGACGTCCATGTCCGCATTGCCTTCAACAGTTCCATTCGTGCCGTTGGCGGTGGTGGTGGAAGGCTTGACGGCGATCGTCTGGTGCCACTTGTTCACGAGGGCCTGCGCGCGGTCTTTGAACTTGAATTCGCCATCACGGGGGATCTTGTCGACCTCCAACGCCGCAATATGGCGCATAACTTTGCCGATTTTGGAGAACTGGAAGAAAAATGCGTGGTGCTGAGTAAATACGTTGTAAAATGGATGATACAAGTCGAAATCAGAGGGATACGGATGGCATGAAGAGAAACTGTGTGAAAATGGGACATTATGTCGAACTTACTTGCAAATACTTGATGTCCATGTCGAATTCTTCGACAGTCGAGAAGATAGTGTCGTACTGACCCATGTCCTGTGACACAAATTCGTTATCAATCAAGCATACTTGTGAAAACAAAAAAATTACCTCTTCTTTCGGGGGACTTTTGGTCAGGAAGCCTCGCTGAAGCTTATGCCTCCATTCTTTCACCTTCAATGCCTCAGGATCGTTGTCCAGTTCGGCTACAACCAAAATCGTATCAGTCAATAGCCAGGGAAAAAGGAAAGGATTGGTCGTACGATCAGCCTCTTCGCCATCTTTGTCTCGTTTGACCTTCTTCGCAGGTGTAGGAGACACCTTACTCGGTCCTGCATTATCACCGCCGGCGCGGTCACCCTCGTCCTCAGATTCGACCACAGCCTTCGATTTCGTGCCATTTTTCCTACCTTTTCCGCCCTTTTCCGCCTTCTCGGCCGTTGAGCCCTTCCTCTTGCGCCCTGCGGGCTCAGACGACTTTTCCTTGTCCTTCTTCGCTTTAGGCTTGCTTTTCGCGCCAGCTTCGGATTCGCGCTTCCGTTTTTTCGTCTTCACGGGTGCCTCCTCGTCAGCGTCGGCGTCATCATCTTCCTCGGCGAGCTCGTCGACCTCAGCATCGGCCTGTTCTTCTTGCGCATCGACTTGGCGCTCTTCAAGCTCCTTTTCCCACTTCTCTGGGTCAAGGGCGATGCGGTAGCCGCTGAGGAGGTCGCCGCTCTTTTTATGAGGTTCTGCGATATAAGATTCGATCTCGTGTTTCCTTAGCCTGGACAGATCCTTGGTCAGGACCCATGAACTGTGCACAAGGAGTTGCATATGTCGTCATTAGGATGTCGGACAGTAACAGAATTGCGATAGCTACGCACTAATCGCCGGCGGGGAAGAATTTGACGCAGTAAAAGTTATTCTTCTTGCCAGTTGGCTGTTCTTTCTTCACAATTACAGGGACCGACTCGGGATCTACAATCTACAATCGAAAAGCAAACAAAATTTTGAGGGATGAGTCAGATGAATGGCACGTCGGTCGATCATCGAATGAATGTTCGACGCGACTCACCATGGCAGGCCAGCTCGGAAACCCGCGAATTTTCGCGAGCACAACATCGCGGAATTCATAGGTCTGTTCCTCCTTTGATTTTGTGGTTGATTTCTTGCTCATTTTTTTCTGCAATGGACGCGTTTGCAGGATGGCGGCGGGAGTGACGGGTTGGCGCAACAACAAAGGGCAAGGTTCAATTCTACAGCCACAACTCATTTCCTCGGCAATCCCCGACTCCGGCTACTCGGCACTCCGAAACCTTATTTGTGCTTGGTTGTATCTCCAAACCATCGCGATACTGTGCGGCGAATCGAGCTCATGGCAGTAAACGTTCCATCAACGTCACATTTCATCGCGGTCGTGATTGCAAACACTTCCCATATGAATCCACTATGCCTTATTTTGCTATTCCAACCTCGATCTATCGAACCTGGGTCGACGCTTATGAGGTGGAATCTATGACACCAAGTTACCTCCAACTAATATATGCGTTTCCATCTATCGCTATCGCCGACCTACTGTACTCATGCATTCCTCGGAATTCTTGAAGACGATCATCTGTGGTCTTTCGCGGGATTTGATGTGGAGAATCGAGCTCAAAAGCTTGCGCGGAAATTGTTTCATCAAACTCATATTTCGCATCTCAGTGGCAGCGACTCCCGCGCCATGGTCGATATCGCGACTCTGAAATGGGAGACTTGGCTGCAACTTCAATCGTATCCGAGTCAAGCGCCTTTCATGTTGACCACAACTCTCTGGTGACTTGATCGATCATTCCCCCCATCATCAAATCCGAAATAGCTGTACTTTATGTGCACCGTGGACGGGCACCTTGTGCAAAAGTGGTGCATGACATTGTCAACACAATTTATTGACGGGCATAATTCTGCGATGATTCCATAAAACATAAACATCATTAACAGTGATGTGATAGCCAGGATTCACCTCATGATCAATGCTTCATGCAGAAAAAATCTGAACGCTTCCTTCCTCTCCGGGCTGCAGCGCAATGGAACTCTTCTGCATCTTGGATTGGTCGTTGCAGCACGATTGGATGATCTCATTGCAAAGCTCATTCATATTGTCTTCGGTCCCGGACGATGCGACTCTCATCAACCACACTTGCACCGACCCAGACACACCTATCTGCTTGTTCGTTTCGCCCAGACCAAAGGGGATGGGGATCGCCTTGACGGTGTTGCACGCGGCCTGCGCATCTTTGCAGGAGAACGAGCTACCTCCTTGATTGCACTGCTGAGCGACCGTGCCAGTTGTGAGCATGATGGCTAAGAAAAAGGATTGTACTGCAAGCATAGCGATAGTCTATCCTGGGGTAGAGTCATGGTAAGCCAAGTTTCCCCAGATGAGTGTGCAAGTGACTAACTTGTGAAACGAGTTGAAACGATATAATTTTGATTTGTTGTGCGGGTGAATATGTCGCACCGTTATCGAACGTGGGACATTGCAGGTTTTTATATATAACAGGATCGGCCCTGCTCGCTGTTTTGGATCGTACGGTTACTGGGCGGATGGACCCTAGGAAGTTTCCGGCGCACCATTGTCGTTCAATTTTTGCCTTCTGCTTCTCTATATGCTCAATATAGTACTTTTTCTCCCCCAAGGCCAAGCATCGCAGTAAGAATCATACTAGTTCTTGCACATTACTGGCCAAAGCCCTAGTATAGCCGTCTCTTCCCCAACACTTGGAGCCCGAGTCATTTAAGCTCTCCCAGGCATGTCGCAACAGAATCCACGATCTGCATATGTGCGCAGGAGTCCATAGTCCTTTCGTCGTAGTGGCAAGCGGCTCAAACTACGGATTGTATCTTCGGTGGACACATTAAAACCCCAGTAGCGACTAGAGGTGGTTCTGTCAACCTAGTTAACCGAGTTGAAAGTCTGCGGAGCAATCTGTCGCGTGCAGTGCGCATGAAAAAACTTTCGATCCTCCATTTCATTGAACTAAGGTTCCTCTGGTCGAATAATCTGTCAAGATGTTCGGAACCGCCAGGCCAATAGCCCAAATCGTGGTAAACCTGTAGAATTCTTGATCCTTCATGGTTCTATGTGTAACCATTCTCAACGACAGGCGTCCAAGCTGTTGAGTGAGAGTACCAATGAGACGATATTTATATGACAAGACCGCTCAGGCGGAATGAAAGAGAGAAGAACAGAGTTGATAAATGTCACAGTCACACGACTCTGCCAATTGCCAATTGCCATCAAGGCAACCCGTCCACACTGCATTTACATCGGAAGGAGACACACATCGAAGTCGTATACGGCGTAACGTAAATGTGAAGGGCCAAAGTCAAAGTCCTTTGAACGGAATCGAGACGCATCATACTCATCAACAGTTTTGTCATATCACGCTCTTCTTGCGTCATTCAAGTTTGCGCAAGTCAAACTTGTCCACAACCATGGCGGGAAACTTCGCTAGCATACCTATCCTGGACTACAGTCTTTTAACCAGGGGTCAAAAGCCCGCCTTTATCGACCAACTGCGACACGCGCTCATTAATGTTGGCTTCCTGTACTTGGCCAACTCGCCTGTGAACGAAGATCTCATAGAAACGCTCATATCGTATGTACCACGGCTATTTGACCTTGATAGCGCCAAGAAGGATGCTATTCGAATGGCCAATTCGCAACACTTTCTGGGTTACTCGAGGCTCGGTTCTGAGCTGACGAAAGGCGCTACGGACCAACGCGAGCAATTCGATTTCGCAACGGAGCATATATGCCAGTGGAAGCCCGGGGATCCGGAATTCCTGAAATTATGGGGTGCATCTCAGGCATGTAAATGGTGATGATCCTTTGTCCTGAGCGCTAAGTATTGAAGTAGTGGCCGGACGAAGACGCTCTACCGGGATTCAGGGCAACGATGCTGAAGTACCTGGCCCAAGTCGAAGCCTTAGGCTATGCATTTATTCAACTGCTTGCAGAAGCTTTCGGTTTGCCTCCTGATGGGTTATCCGGATTCTATGACGACCCGAAGCTTATGCAACACCGTGCCAAGGTTTGGGCCGTGATGATGTCGCTGATCAATGATTTCAATGCTATGAACAGATTGTAAAATATCCAACGCTGGACACAGTATCGTCGGATCAAGGGGTTGGACCGCACTTCGACGCCGGATTTTTGACCTTTGTATGTTGAATACATTTCATTGACTCACTATCCAACGTCTAAGGTGTCGAAAGCTTCTTCAAGCCTCCCCGCACCCTGGCCTTCAGGTTCAAAACCTTTCTGGACAGTGGATTGACGCTCCCCCCATTCCAGGGACATTCGTTGTGAACATTGGGAAGGGTGCGTTGTATTTCTTCGTGGTACATTGTTGCCATATTTTATTTTGAATGCAGGGCTGGAAACTGCTACTCAAGGTTTAGCGAAAGCAACCTCCCACCGAGTTCTGTCACCGCCCAAAGGCTCTACACCGCGCTATTCAATCCCGTTCTTCCAGAACATTGGTCAACGCGTGCGGTTAAATGAACACGTTCTTCAATGTACGCAGCTCTGTACAGCGGATACCAGTAACCCAGACTAATATTTCTACTGATTTCAGTCCCGCCAGGAATCCTCAAATTAAAGGAAGAAAGAGGGACGACTGGTACGACTGATTGTGTGTATATCATTATTACACCATTTCTTGCAGGAATATCTTATGTTTACTCGATAGCTGTCAACTTCTCGGAATACGACCGCGAGCTTTCTGGTCTTGTCCAGCTCATCGGACGCGTCAAGTTAGTCATAACCTCACCATTGATACAAATATCTCATTGACATGAAATATCCAGGAGCCATCCCGAAGTTGCCGAACGACATTACCCAGATCTTTTTAAACAATTCTTTCCCAATGGCCTACCTGCGCATGGGAGCGCATATTAGTCTGTTTGCTTATAAAATATATCCATGATTTGGTTCAGAGAGAACTGTGTGAATTCTTTCGAGATCAACAACTTCGCAGCAACGGCGATTGCCGTCGTGTGGCTGCCATGCTCTCACTCAAGACGGATGTCGCAAGTCTTGCGTTCTACGGCCTCCTCCTTCTCCCGCTCCTATACGTGTTGCGCAAGTACACCACATCATCGCCTTCGCAGCCATCCGCCACAGAGAACAGCAACGAACTAACCGGAAGTAAAGAAGAAGAAAAGCCCAAAACAATCATGAGTGCTGCGAATACCTCCCTTCAACCACCAAAGGACGACGAGTTCACGCCTGAGCGACTCAAAGATTACGATGGATCGCAGCCCGGAAAACCTATTTATGTTGCTATCAAAGGTACATATCATCCCTTCGCGTGTATCGCGACCACACACGCACATTATTGTGTTAATTCACTGCGGAGGAACTGACGTGTTCTGCGCAGGCACGATCTTTGATGTGACTGCAAAGGTCGAGATGTATGGTCCAGGGAAGTCGTACAACATCTTCGCCGGCAAGGATGGTTCAAGAGGTTTAGGCATGTCGAGCTTAAAACCTGAGGATGCCGTGCCGGATTATAGCACACTGGACGAGAATGATATGAAGGTCCTTGACGATTGGCATTCATTCTTTTCGTATGTCATTGACCCCTGCTCTTCCATTCCTGTCCATGCGAAGAAATGGTACTGACAGTGTGGTGCAGGAAACGATATAACATTGTTGGGCGTGTTGTGGACCCGAACCTTTCTGAAGCGGTCCGGAATATGAATAACTTGCAGTTGAAGAGTTAGATTGCCGATGAATTATGGTCAAGATATGTCTCTTGTTCTCTTTGGAATTTGATGTGCTTTTGTTTCTGTTCGAATATACTATAGAGACCTAACACCGCGCCTTTTGATCGACGAATCGTGTCCACAACATGACGAAGGCGACCCCCAGACATCCCCTACTTTGCGCGATCCATGAAGTCATGGATATTGACGGGCCGGGAGCAACTTACCCTTCGTCCAGTTTCAGACTAACTCAGGCAAATCGCACATGCGATCACAGCCGGCAAGGGATCGAACCGATGGACCCACACTTAAAGCGCGCTCTAAAACAGCTCTAAAGCATATCTGGCAACTTGAAAGCATCTTCGCCTGGCTGTATGCATTCTCCTGACGAACCCTAGATGGTGTAGCCAAGTTGTACTCAGCCACCACATGGAACGTCCTTCGCAACTTCGACTTCGAAATCGATAAGATTGTGGGTGCCGAACATGAAGCAGACTTGAAGCAGTCACTGTGTACCTTTCTTTGGATCGACAATAGTATCCGTGAAACCAATCTTGCTGGCGATCTCAGTACCGTGCACCGGTCACCATATCCTCATGCTTGGCCGTTATTCATTACGTGCCGGCGACGTCACAACGACGGTATTATAGTTCACGACAAGACGCGCACCGGTGGAGGTCGGATGTTCCGGCGCTTGAGAGATCTTGGGAACGGGGATCTATCATAGTTGACATGAGTTCCCCACCGATCTAAGAATGTTTGCCCCATGGATATCCCTTTCCTGAGGGATGATAAACTCTAAAAAAGTTTGCATGACGACTCGATGCAAAGTCGCCAGTGTGCACCTTCCATTGCTAGGGCCGTATTCCTGACCCATTCGGCAAATATATCCCATATCCTGGATTTAGTACTGTACGATGCTGTAAAGGCGCGAATGTCATTCGCCTTCCCAATCCAAGCCCAATGCATCTTTCCGCTCGCCTCGGACGGCCTTTTCAATGGCTGTCGCGAAACTCTTTAACGCTTTTGCATCCTCCTCATCAATATCATCCGCAAACTCAGGCCGGTTTGAATTGTTGACACCCTGAGTGACACCCAGTACACGTTGCAATGCCTCATATCGTTCAGAGCCTCTGAGGTTGTCGATTGACCGAAGGAGCTGCGGGAGCCGTGGGCTAGTCAAGAGTGTTTCACGTATCATCGGTGAAGTCGCTACCGATAGTCCATAAATTTAATTCCACGAGACTGAAAACTATCATACCTATTGCTTCATATTGTTTTAAAGACAGTTGTTTGGGATCATCGCGTTTAAGCGGATCAGGGTAAGCAGATTCATCCGGAATATAAGGCCATTTCAGTGATGTCAACGGCCGTAGTTTTTGTGGTTCCTTTAGCGGCCTCTCCTGTAATAACGAAGGTGTCTGCGTCATTTCCCCGTCTGTTTCCGACAGCAGTAACGCTGTATGCTCTTAAAACGATAAAGCTACGTAAAAGTATTATTTGCTAACCTGCGTTGTGTCCATCCTCCGGTTTACCTGATGCGCCAGTCGTGGTGCACGAGTCGCCTGGTCCTGTTAGTCAACGTATTTTACATCGATATTCTGAACTATTCACTCTTATGCTGTTTATAACAAGCCACCGAGCAACTGGACCTTCCCCAATAAGTGAAATGGCAAAGAAGACAGGGAAACAAACAACATACTAGAGCGCTCTACATGTCGAACAGGTGTATTTCGACTGTACTGTATTGCAAATCTGACAATTTGCGCGAGGACGCGGTGCCATTTCAACTTCAGGTGTAAAAGTTGCAGATGAAAGAGTGGTTATCCAGAATAGGCTACTGTCTTGCTTCATTTAGTAATTTTTCCTGACGTTTTTTCTGTTGTCACGGAGCATGCGACTGGGTCTTTTATTATAGATCCTGACAGACTCTACTTTCACAAAAGGTTCCGTAGAATTCCATCACCTTGTGTCAGAATACACGGGCCACCATAGATCACTTTGTCCTCCATCCCCGATTCCTTGATGTACTTAATTACAGTTTCATCTTCTGCGCCGGGCTGCAGCCATAACGCAGGAACTCCTAGCTCTTTGGCCTTTTCCAGGATTCCGAGTGTAATCTGCAGTATGCATCGGCAACATGGCCAGATGAACGTCATGATGAATTTCGTGCGCACAGTAAGAAACATAATTGTGAGTGTCAGCTAAAGGCGACAAGCGCACCTTCGGGTTTGTGATTATGCTCACTGATGTCTCTTTAGGTAAAGGAAGCTCGGAGAGAGAGGTAACTGTTGGGACAGCTTCCAACTGGCCCTCTTTCTGTAAAGAAGATAGCATGAGTGTCATTCGACAGAACCCTATGCAGTGATACCATAATGTGACGTACAGGATGTACTGGAGTAATGACCTTGTCGCGCGTTAGGTACCATCTGAGAACCTTCACGTTTTGAATGTGAGCATATAGTCAGGTTGGGAATTGAGAGGTAGGTAGTTACCTTGGTCCCGTACTTGGTCTGATCCTTCGACGCCCCTACGACTGCATATCTTGGTGCGGAGAGGAAAAGCTTCTGAATTTCAACAACGGTGGCCATAGGTATAAGTTATGAGTAAAGAGCCTAGGAAAAGTGTGCGATTGACTGTATGACTAACATCACTGTCTGGGAAGCGACGTGACGTGGCCTGCCATCACCCTTATACTTTTGTTTCAGTACACCGGTGCGAGCCCCTCCGTTGCTCAAAAATAATCCAGTGATGCCATTGATGCAAAGCAACAAAACGCACGGACAATATAATTTACTTGCAAGTAATCCGTCTAAAGATTAGAATTTCTAACGATATATTCCGCAAATCAAAGGTGGCTCAATGCACGACTCGCGAGCTCGAACCCAAGGAAAGTTGCGCCATTTGCGAACGGCGACCTTTCGGTTGAGTGAATATGAGAATAGACAGGCGGTTGAGGTCGAGTATCACGTACCGTATTAATGTAGGACCTAATCCACGAGTAAACGCGCTGATCCCTTCTGTCCTCCAGACAGTCCGCACACATTGCAGTGCGGAGGTATATTTTCGACCATCAGCCGCAGAGAATCCATCGGTCTGTAAACGAGACTTGATCATATCTATGGGGTAAATGCATGCCCAAAGCTAGGGACGAGTCAACCAAACGAACAATTCCTGAGGTAATAGGACTTACGGCGTATCCAGCGGCGGCACCGTACATAATAGCATTACCTGCGCTCACTTCGTCGCGTCTAATGCCTTTCTTTGCCATCTCGCGTTGCATTAACTTCTCATATGCCCAGAAGTACGCGCCATACCCGACCGCTTCTCGTGCAATAGTGGGCACTTGGCCCTTGTAAATACCTGCGATACCATGTGCGCCGTAAATCTTCTTGACCGCGTCGAGAGGCCCAGAGTATATTCGGTTGTGTGACGACTGAATTTGAAGACCTTGGACAGAGTGTGATCAAACACTCAACACAGAACTCAAGAACTTACGTATTCGAATATGCTCCACAGGACCAGAGACCACGCTATTGGCTATTCCAGCTAAGGAACCAGCCAGGATCAACTGTTGACTATTGAGGGTCTTGCCGTCTGCGCCACCTCGTCCTTCTTTTAGATTTTGTGCAGAAAAGTGACGCTTTACGGACTCCAGAACGGCAAACTGGATCGATACGCAGAGACCAATGCCCATGAGAGGAGAAACAGTGCCCTGTGATATCGGTGTGGTTCATCTTGCTCGCGAAAATGTTACACCACTGCGAACCTTGTAAAACGCAAGAGGACCTTCATTCTTCAAAATTCCTCCGGCACATTGTAACATGCCAGAATACGTTCCTTTCGGTGCAGTTTGCATTCTCTATGACCTGAATTAGACAAACATCCCGCCATGTGATGAATAGAGACAGACATACTACTTTGACGATGTCGAAGGGTTGACCGACGAGCACCTGCGAAAAAAGTTGTATTCTGCTGCGTAACAAATGCTGGTTAGATGAAGAATCGCACCTGAGCAATGCCACCAGCGGTTCCCGCAGTCAAGTCTTTGACGGTCTTAGACATGGCGTGCGGTCCCCGGCGACGTGGACGTGGACGTTGCGTTGGGCTGCATTTCCAAACACAGACGTTCGAAAAATGTTGACTCACGATAAGATAAGATCTACTCAGATAAGATTATAAATTTCCTCAACAAAAACCTTGAGGAAGTCACCAGAACGAAAGATATTGGCGATTGTGGAATTAAGTGCACCGACGTATACATAAGCTCTATTACTGTAGCGGAATTCATTCAGAAATTCACGACCTTCCGGGGTATAGAAGGGGCTGCCGGAATTTTCGGAAAAGACTTCACAATCCCTGTCAACGCACCGGCCTTAATGTTAGCCAATCGTTTCGTCTTACTCTCGTCACGCTCCTCTTTGTCCACTTCTGCCGTCTTGCGCTTCAATATGTGAAAGTCGTCCTCATCTGCACCTGCTTCTTGCCCTGACCCAACATATATGGTTGAAGCCGACGGCTCTGCCCAAATTTACATCAGCTCAATAAAACTGAAAGAGACTGCACCCAGGGGGAAAACATACGCTGTATCCGTAGCCCACAGTCCTTGGCGAGATGTGAGGTCTCTCCGCAGAGTTTACAACTTCCGCCGTTCGGATAGACCCCTCTGTCTTTATTCTTTGGACAAGACGATGCAAGGTGGCCTTTCCCAGAGCACACGAAGCACAGAGCAAACGGAAGGGGATTGGCAGAGTTCACAGGCTTCCTGCATCGTGATAGAGTGTGCTTATTGGAGCCACATCTAGGTACCATGTCAGTCCTTGTAGGTCGTCCATGTTCATTTTGCTATTTTCACACCTGTAGCACATCCCAACAGCACTTCGTCCAGCGACAGCATTATCGTCACCTTCAAGAGCTGACTCTGGACCTTGGCAGTCTTTGGCGGTATGTCCTGTCTTTCTGCAGGCGAAGCAGACTGTGTGAGAATTTCGCTCCTCTACCCTTTTCAGCCTTCGCTGCTCTGAAGCCGTTGCTCTGGCAGCTGCATCTTGATACGGATATTCAACAATCGACGCAACGACGAATAGCAGTCAACGCACCTTTCGCCTGTTTGGCTTTGAACTTTGCTTTCTTTTCTTGCTTCTTGGACGGACCCTTCACCACAGTTTCTGCAGGTTCGCCGTCGAGTTTCGTATCTTTCGATGATGTGTCATCCGCCGCCGGCCCCTTCTTATGTTTTGACCGTTTCCTTTTCTTCTTTGCAGGTGGCTGAGCTTCGCCATCGTCATTGCCAGGCATTTTGGCTTCTTCCAAACCCACATGTTCATGTACTGTAGTTGTTTCGTCGTGAAATCCAGCTTGAACGTATGTTCGTTTGTGTCCAAGGTTCGTGTAGCGTGTCATGGCAAAATTACGAGGTGAAGTGGTAACGCGTCACAGACGTGACATGATCGACGATCGGTTAGCTTCCGGCCCGATTACCGACATCTGCGTTCCGCCAACCTCTCGCATTCTCAACTTGAACATGGATGGGTTATTTCATAACTCAAAGTTGCTCTGGAAGCCGCAGAATCCATCCTCTACGCGTGTTGAAGCTTTGCGGCGAGCAATAAACCACAAACACAACCTGAATCTCAGTGAGTAATGGAAGCTTGAATCCTCATTTTTATTTCTTATACATGCTAAATTGTTCGGATGCCAGAGGACTATCATGACTTATATCAGTATTCAATCGATAATTACGGCTTTTGGATAGATCTTGCTCAGTTTCTTGGTATAACATTCAGCGTCTCTCCATCTCGCGCGAAGGTGTTGTCATATGCATCCGATACACACTAAAATAAATAACAAAATGATCAATTATCAGATTATCGAACCCGGACGGTTGGACGTGCTTCCTACCTGGTTTCCTGGAGCGCGACTGAATTTTGCAGAAATTTTGCTTTCACGCAATCACGATGGGATTGCCGTCACTTCAGCACGAGAAACTGGGACTGTGGCGCATTTCTCCTGGAAAGAGCTCCGTGAAAGGGTCCGCAAAACTGCTGCCGCTATGCGTCGTAATGGACTGAAAGTCGGCGACAGAGTAGCAGGTCCGTAATTTATGTCTATTAACCATGCCCGCTTCGAATCACAGGTTTAGCGGTCATAACGAACTCTATCGACGCGGTCGTCATTGCCCTCGCAACCGCAAGCGCTGGTGCTATATTTTCAAGCACAGCAACCGATATGGGTGTCCAGGTGAGTGCAAAGATACCGATAACAATATACATAACAAGTCCACCTCGGAAGGGAATCTTGGATCGATATAGACAAATCACACCAAAGTTCATATTCGCGGAGACAGAAGTGGTTTATGCTGGCAAAGCAATCGACTTAATACCAAAAGTTAGAGAAGTGGCCAAAGATCTCATATCTAGACAACTCGAGCGCGTGATACTGTTACCAAGCAGCAAGACTGGTGGTCTTCCTAGACACGATGTCCCCCAAAGGTCAACAAGGTTCATGTGCCGCATTGCAATTTTCTAAATTTACTCGAACAGCATCTCGTTTGATGAGTTCCTAGGAAATGATGACGCGGACGGCGGAGAACTTCGTTTCGAGCAGTTACCATTTAACCACCCATTATTCATTTTGTATTCGTCTGGCACAAGTGGACCACCAAAATGTATCGTTCACTCAGCAGGGGTAAGCGATCACCACGTTGGACTGTCAAAGTGACAATAGCGATTTCGAAAGGGAGTGCTTCTCCAGTGCATGAAAGATGGCGGAATAGGCTTTGGGTTCACTCCAGACGACACATATTTCCAATACACCACTGTCAGTGCAGTCAGAATCGAACTTTCTGTTTACAATGAATGTCACTTGTACAGACCGGTTGGATGATGTGGACAGCTATGATCAATGCACTGGCTGCTGGAACTCGTATTATTGCATATGACGGCTCGCCTTTCCATCCTGATTTGAAGACATTCCTCAAGTTTGTCAGTGATGAGAGGTAATTTGCCGCTAATTTCGCATATTCTCACTTAGTAATTATTTGCCACAGGGTATCGGTCCTAGGTGTCGGTCCACGCTTCTTGACGGAAATCCAAGGCCAAGGCATTAATCCTTGTGCGTTTATGATTCTTTCCCTGAACTAACTTGTCGAAGTGACGATGAAGTTCAACAGTGGAACTCGCGCCATTCGAATCGCTTCGCATTGTCTTCAGTACTGGCGCTGTATTGACTCCTCACATGTTTGAGTTTGTACAGAAGGCTTTTGGGGACGTGCACATTGCATCGGGCTCAGGTGGTACAGACATTTGCGCCGCATGTAAGTGAATTTCCACCAATTGAATTTATACAGAATACTCAGTTACATGTTAGTTGTCAGTCAAGTCCCAACTCTTCCAGTATATACAGGAGGTCCGCTAAATTATTGCTGGTCCACAATTTGACTCTTGCTGATGCGTGTCGCACAGAAATCCAAGGAAAAGCATTGGGTATGAAGGTGGAGGTATTCGACCCTGACGGACGTAACATAGAGCATACCGGGGAAGCTGGTGAACTCGTGTGCACACGTCCTCACCCATCATTACCTTTGGGTTTTTGGGGTGATGACGACGGTTCGAAGCTCCTTAATGCATACTTCAGCTTTTATCCTGGCGAGTCCGGTCCTTTGGTCGATTCTGTCGCACTTGTAATGTTTACTGAAAATGTGCTGGATAGGAATTTGGCGGCAAGGTGATTTCATGGCAGTGAACCCGCGTACAAAGGGTATCCTTATCCTCGGACGTAGCGATGGTGTGCTGAACCCATCCGGCGTGCGCTTCGGTTCGGGCGAGATTTATGGCGTGATGGAACGCTTTTCCAAATACATTGACGACTCCTTGTGCATCGGACAACGCCGGCCTGAGGATAAGGACGAGCGTGTTCTACTCTTCGTCAAAATGCGCCCCTCGTTTTCCATAGCACCGTCACTAGAAGGCGAAATCCGAAAGGCGATCAGGGAAACCCTCAGCGCTCGGCATGTGCCTGCGTACATTTTTGAGGTTGAAGATATACCTGTACGTGGGTTCATTGCTTTGTGTTTGAAACGTCAGCTGACCGACCGCTGCTGTGTAGTATACTGTGAATAACAAGAAGGTAGAAATCGCAGTCAAACAAATTGTATCTGGAGCTACGATCAAGCCAAGTGGGACCGTCGCGAACCCTGAGTCGCTGAAGCTGTACTACAAGTATCGTGACCTTGGGGCCAAGGTCCAGGAGAAATCGAAGCTGTGAAGGTCAAAACTGATGGGACCATGAGAATGTCTTTCGAATGTATTCAAATTGAATATGCATCAATAGAACCAGGAATGGCGCATTCATCATGCTCTATATGTTTAGGCGGACATGCTTCTACTCGGGATCGCAAGACCGGCATAGGGCTTGAAGTTGATTGATAGATCTGGGTTATATTCATGCATGATGGGCTATTTTCTGTGATATAAAATCGACAATGGTTTGCGCAGGATCCGTGTGTTGAATGTACATCTTTGCGTGATTAGTTACCAACATGAAAAGAACGGTTTCGTGTCGACGGTTTCTAACCGCTGAAGTCGGACAATTAGGACCGGTGAATACCAAAAGGACATGGACGAAACGAACCTCAACTATCATGATACGTTTCTTATTCTCCTCCGTCGCTTCGGGTCGCATCCACTCTAAATTTTGACTGGTATCCTGATTCTGGTCTGTCGTCCAGCGGAAGTGCGAACCAGAGCCTGTCGTTGTATACATGGTTGGAGTCGACTTCGACATCGCAACTAGGTCTTCCTCCACGACGGAACTTGCCAGCGAGTCCATCTCCGGTACTGCAGGCAACTCGTCAACCGGAGACGCCAGAGGTGACTGTGTGCGCTGTTTCGACGGGGTGTTCACGCTTTCGGCGACGCCCATATCGACTTCCTCTGCTTCATCCTCTTCCTCGATGACGGAGTCCTCATGTCTGCCTAACCTGCGTAGCCCAGCTTCGACGGCGTCAACACGTTCCATGTGCTCAAGAACTGTCACGCCCGTCGTCCCGGGGTGTACACGCGGGAATTTAGTGGAGAATGGCACAGGTCGGGTCACCCCCGTGATGTCCGTGGAGGAGCGCCGCATAGGTGGCGGGAATTCTGCAGCGCTTTGGCTTCTTGAACGTCGGTGTGACGGTGAAGGGAGTGGCATGGTGTTGATAGAAGCTTTCGGTGACGCCGTCAGAGGTGCGTTGAATATCTCTCTGATGGTGTCGTCCTCGACTTCAACCTCGTCATCCCAAACGAGCACTTTTTGTCTGCGCGTTAGCTCCAGCGGACCTAAGTATGGTCAAAAATCAGATATTCTCAATATGATGTGAACATGCCTTCGTCCTAATCGCAGAATTGTCATTATTGACAAATGAAGACACATGCGAGGACGACTAACCGAGTGTCTGAGCGATTGCACAATGTTCCACGCTTGTCCTTTCACCACCGCCAATTGTCGCTGAAGGGTTGGATTAGCGATAAACGTTGCCAAGTTCGGAATGAAAATCACCTGGAACATTTTCCAATTGAAATCAGGATCGAGTGCATGGATTTTTCGCAATTGGAATGTCGTCTCTTCCCACCACGCCTTCGATGTTAGCAGAGGTAAGAAATGATTGCGCGTATGTGAGCTAAATGGTCTCCCTATTACGCTGACAGGTAGGTAGAGCCATCCAAACGTAAAGGATCTCCATCCCCGTGGGTGCTCATGAGGGAACGCCAATGAGTTATCGATCGCGGCGATATGGATATGCGGTTGTCGTGTGTACAATGAAGACGTTGCAGGTGGTGGTGTGCCGTCGACCTTTGGTGGTTCTGAAGCTCGTGGGGTGGTAGTACCTGATTCTGTGGACGTCGTCATGGGTTGTTGGCTGCGGGGTTGTCCCATGGTAGGCATCTGCAAGCCTTCTGACTTCGATGGCGCTACGTCAACGAGCGACTTGTCATGTTCGGCATCGCAGTATTTGATCATGTAGTTGTCGGCTCCTCTATCAGTATTGCGCATAAGATAATCTGAGAGAAAGAGCCTGTGTCAGTCAAGCAATAGGTGGTTTTTGGCTGTCCTTAGTACCTAAAATAATTAACCTGAAAAAAATTGTGAGTATTTCCAAAAAGGGGGTGATTTGACCGGAACCCACTTCTCTAATTCTTCTCGGAAGCTTTGTTGCAACAGACTTGACCAATAAAACGGCCGAGTCGAACCGTCATCTTCAGTCGCGTCAAACAAGGCTCTTTCTTCTTCGTGGTCATCTTCGTCATAAACGTCCTCGTCATCACCAGTACTCCCACAAAGTACTTTCAAAGCGCCAGTGAGTCGTTTCGTAACGGTCCCAGTGCGATGTGTCGAATCATCGAATGTGTCTGCGATTGACCGCCCTGGCCAAGGGTGCTTCCGAAGGAAGTCTGAAGCGTCTGTAGGACAGTAAGCCACGTCCCTGACTACATTGACACGGTGGTGAAAGATTTACCTTGATATCCATGCATGAATACTTGCATGCTGCCAATTTTCTCCGGGAGAGGCTTCCCTTTCTTAGCAGCATTCCGATCCAACCAATCGTAAAAGAATGCCTTATGGATTGAAATGAGCAATAAAATAAAGGGAAACGAGGAGTCACCCACTGGACTTGAAAATGACACAAGTTCGGTTCTTGGGACAATATTAAGGTTCAAACGATCATCCAGCAGAGAAGCTGCTGCCTCCGAGATGTAGCTGCGGATATTGTTAACGTCGCTCCTGTGAAATATAGATGGTGGATGCAGACCTCAAGTTTGGGATTAGACAGCTTCTTCCAAAGGGAATCAGCCATCGGAATTGACGATGCACCCATTTCGTAGTCTACGCGTTGTTAGTATGTGTGTCAAAGCCACGGGTACAAAATTACCTTTGGATTAAGCCGACCATATGGTTCTTCATCCTTTGGCTTAAATACACTGCGTATGATCTGGTTAAACAAGTTAGAAGATAGACAAAAGAAATCACGAACGCTACAGTCTGAACACGCCCATCCACTTTGGCTCGGGCAAAGTAGGATCCTGATGACCCTTTCGTGATCATCTTGGGATGAATTCCTTCAGATATTGCTCTTCGAACAGATAATACCGTCCTATACGAGCATAATTACAACGGAGCGTCTTGCATAATTACATTTCTATGACACGTACCCTTCGAAATCGGATTTCGACAGGGGTGGATTATGGTCGAGGGTCTTGACCTAGACGGCAATGAGATCATACATCGGTTTGTGGGCGATAAATGAGAGCTTACAGGTCCTTGCGGGCCCGGGGCTGGAGGAACAGGCGGGTCGAATACACTGGTCAGGATCTCCTTCCGTGAATGATCTTCGACCTTCTTCTTCCCCTTCATTTTCTGAGCGATTCCTTCCGTCCATCTACCCAAGGTGCATCATCAATAATCCGTTAAAACATAACGAAGGACTGGACAGACTTCTTGAACGCCGTGTCAAGCTTGCTAAGGTCGATAGGTCCGGGACGAGACAGGCGCCTCAGACGACGTGGAGGAGCCTGGTTACTACTCCCTGCTATAGCTCCTTCATCAGCGGATTGAGCTAGAGGCTGGTAGTCTGCGCGGTTTGGCATAGTTCGGTAGTAGGATGCTGAGTGCAACGCGTCAACGGTCACCGTGGCGCGTGGTCATGATCATCTCCATTTGGCGAAGCTAATTACATTTTTATTTTCGAAATTATATTACAGACCCTGGGACTGGGTGGCCTTGTTTCGTTGTTCAGATATAAGTTACATGCAAATTCCAGCATCCGCAAATGAACGAGCCGTCGTAATAGCGTTGTCTAAAAAGACCTTGCACAATTCTAAAAATTCTGTCACCCAAGAAAATTTGACAGAATAAATATCTCGTACATAAATGCTTGAGTGCATGATCTCCATTATTTATTTCGACTCCGCGTGTCGAAGCATTCGCCCACCGAGGTTCTGGTCCTCGAGACATGGCGCTTGGAATATTTCCCCGTCCCAGACAGATGGAACGGTTCGAGCGGTGGCGTATAACCAAATGAGTAGAGTGAATACGGAATATATCGCACCCCATACTCGAAAGAATGGCGAGTTTAATATGATCGAAAGCTGTATTGTTAGCACAGCATATACGCCCTATATAGATGGAGTTAGAGGACAACCAACGGTGGTCGGGGCAAATAAACTGACGTTGGGGAAAACCATGCCCCAAAATGTGATTTTAAAGGGTATTCTGGTCGTGAGCAAAGTCTCCGAAAGTGCCAACACGGCTAATATTAACCACCCAGTAGCGAGTGACCACAAGACGAACGCCGCACAGAAGCAAATCACATTGATGATCTGAGCGGTCGTTGGATCGGTCAGTAGCACCTCATTTCCTTGCAATGGTTGGAGCTCTCGAAATAACTGCCCCATTACGAGGATCGAGTAACCTCCTTGGCCCATGGGACCAAGGGGCAGAAAGGCTGAGAATATTGTGATGCCCTCAGGGAGGCCGTAGACGATTAGGCGATGGAGGTATATCGTGAGCATCATAAGTGCAATGGCAAGTCCTGTTACCACTAGCACAAAGCAGGCTGCTAGCGTGCGAAGCGCGTCGGAGGGATTGAGAACTTGCAGCGATTGTGCGATAACACCACCAGTGGATGAGGCGACAATGAGCGTAACCACTGGGAGTAGCCATACGGTGGTCATTGCACGGATACTATGGCTGTGTCGAGTGAACCTATCATGGAAAAATATTTAGGATTGACAGAAATTTTATGGATGATTGAATACTGACATGATATGTAATTGACCAAAACAAATAATTAATGCAACGCTGACATCCAACCACCATAGCACCCATAGAGCGTAAAGGAATTTAGGGCCGCCAAAGCCAAAATGCTCATACAGGATTCCGACGGATGCAGTAAGTATTGTGGCAAAACCCATCGGGAACGAGCCCAGATACAGACTCTGAACGGGATGCTGTATCATTGCTGACCACAAGGATCGGAACCAGAGGTAGCGCGTAACCGCGCAAGTTGTAATAATAATGAAGAGGGCGAAGTTAAGAATGAGGAACGACAGTGCAATTATTTGCATGGCTTGTGTCTTGCTGCCGTATGGGAAGATATGGAAGAGTATGGAGATTGCTCCAGTGCCTTTTCAACCTCAAATCAATATTTTGTGGCAGAAATTACTGTGCAGGTTGACTCACCCATATTTACAGTATGCCATGCTGGCGTGAAATTTCTGCATGACCCACATCTCACTTAATCGTGTTTCAAAATGAAGCAGATGTGCGAATCGCACCTAATCCTTTCCTTCATTGGCTTCCTTGGCCCAGTAAACGACCCCATTGCAAGTAACAGAGTCCAAAGTACTGATGATGGCGTGCTTCACATGAGTTTGCCGTAACGTTATAATTAACGTGGACGTTGCGAAAGTTTTTCGGAGTCAGCGCCGAAATCGGTTGTCGATCCTTATGTCAGGATTTCGGGCTCACTCGGCACCACTTACCTTTCCCCAAAAGCTTTGAAACATTCAAGACAGCGAGGGCTCCTTGGTGAGAACAACGGAGGCTAACAGGATTTTAGTCTGTAGTTGTGGGTGAAGGCCTTGGGTTCTTGATTGTGGCGTCTCTCCCTTTTCGGGCAAGCTTCGTTCCTCAGCTCTCTTGACGTCAAGCAACCCCCGCCATTCATTGAACATAACGTCCTTCATTTTTACCAGAAATTATGAACATCTTCGGCGGGTGGACCAAGTCAAAGAGCCGCCCTACAACTCCAACCGGCGCCGATTCACCTGTAGAGAATGTGAATCGCGACGAGTCCAACCCTTCGGTCGAACCCTTAGGAATCTCATCTTCCGGTGAAGCTGGACATAATGACCAGCCTGTAGAGTCTAAACCGGTCGCGAATGGTCCACCTGGAGCTACAGATTCTGTTCGCTTTCCCTCCGGGGCTCAACTTTCACCCTCCGTCTCTGCAGACACCGCACTCCTGAGTCCACCGTCTCCAACGCCGAGGGCTCGCAAATTCTCATTTCGCTCACTCGGATTTTTCTATGGCCACCAAGGGACTATGCCGGTTGAGGAAGACCACAAGGAAAAAGTGAAAGTAAAGGAAGCGCCCAAGCGAGCGTCGATCTCACTCAGTCGCTCGGACAAACGCGCCAAGGAAGCGGCCATCACTCTTCGTACAGTCATTATCGGACATGACATGATGTCACCCGACTCCGGCGCGCTCAAAGCAAAGCCTGTCACAAAGCCTCAGCTGAAGAAGGTCAAGTCGCAGCTCATGCACCCGTCGGACGCGAATAAGGTGATCGCCCAGTTGCGCGCGTTGCCCATGCCAGACGGGCCGGTTGTTGGGAAGACTGGGGATGGGACGACGGTGGTGACGAAGACTGGAGGGCCGATTCATGCTGTATGTTTGGAACAGACGGACGCAGAGGTTGACGAGCTTCACTTCTCCAAGCTTGCTGTGGATGACGGAGAGCCAGCATGGGCTGCTCCCAGCGTCACCGACGCCAGCCTGAAAACGTTGGTACCCGTGTTCAACGACTTGCGTATCGTCAGTCTCTTGAAGGGTCCCGATTTCGGATTTGGCCAGCCAGGCGACGGGGATGGGATTCTGTCTGGTGCAGTCCCGACAGCCGAGACCGTTATCAACGGAGTCATGCAAGTTACGCCTCAGTTGTTAGCGTTAGGATTTGCCACTGGGAGAGCCGTTCTTCCAGATCATGCTGGTACGTACTGGTATTCCGTCATTGGCTATTTGGATTGTGCATTCATCGCCCCGATAGGCGTCTACCCTCCCCTCGATCGAATATCGGTCATTACGTATTGGTGGGGACTGGAAATAGTCCTTCCACCTCCAACTATGTCATATCTTGACAAAGCCAAGTCCATCTCGACAGCGGTGCTCAACCTTCTCACTGCCCTATCGCTTGTCAATAATGGCGTGCGCGAAATCTTACCCTTCATTCGCTACATCTCGCAATTCTTAGACTTCGAATGGACCGCTATCAAGGGTCAAGACAAGGGTAAAGGTGTTGTTTGCGCGGCAACTTGGATCATGCCAGCTGCGATGGTTCCGAGACCTTGGGACTTCCCTGACCCACCCAGCCAGGTGGCCCCGCCTCCTCTCGTCGCTGGAGGAGACAAATCTGGAGATGAGAATGCCAAGGCTGGTAAGAACGCGGTACGGTCAGGCGAAGGTTACGTTGAAGATATTAATCCATTGATCTCAGGCATGCTGCCATCGCTGCTGGTGACACCTGCGACGCTCCCACGGAAAGCGGGCCTCTACACCACGCCAACGTAGGTGAAGACATGACGTTTCGATTTCGGACACACCTTTGGACTGGTTGGACACGATCGCGACACGACCTCTCATGATGTTTACGACCGCATAATGCATGATACTTAATTACATCGCTGTTATCCAATTGCAAGATATGTTCATTCAAGGTCTCCCTCTGCAGCTGTCTACATAATAATATCACTGGGTTGTAACAACACCGTCTGGCTCTGGATACGGCATTTTTTCAGCATAATTATAGCGAGAGAGGGTGGGCGAGCTAACCGATATAGTCAATGACGTCGCCTTGAAGACTTTGGAAATTCGACATGATTTCCGGGGTGATTGTGGCGGAGAAGCCCTTAAGCACTGAGTCGTAACGGTGGCCAACGCTTCCTCCTAATCACAAATTAGTACTGACATCGAGACGCCACACAATCCCTCGTACCCCCACTGTTCACATCCTGGATGTACTTGCTGATTTGTTCGTCAGTGACATGGTCCTTGAACACAACAATAACTCCTGAATGTCATTCAGTAAACCCAGACCCAAAAGCCTATAAAATCACACTGACTCTCCATATTTACACTGAAAGATTTGCTAAGTCGAGGTGGTGGTCGGTGAGAGAGAATCAGATAGCGAAACCGCAGCCACATCACCTCTGGAGCCCCTTTGGGGATTTCGTCATCGTATGCAGTCACGTGATACAATCCAAATCAGGCAGCACCGTGACCAATTTTAGCCAACGCGTGTAGCGGAGTTTGAAAAGCGCGTCGACCATGTATATAAACCTGTGGCATCCTCATTCTCCCTCCCCATTTCCCCCGCCCCCCATCTCTGGCGACAACCACCTCCTCTCCCTCCCCCCTCCCTCATATGTTCTTGGTCTCTTTTTCTTGAATTTCTATCTTCCGCGTGACCCATTCCGCCTCAGATCAGGTTCCCATCATGCCATCGTTATGTGTATCAAGACAGCAGGCGCGCAGCCACGAACCGCAGTCTCCGTACGATGCTGGGGACTCTTCTTCCGACGATGGTGACCAGCTGCAGACACCGAATACAGATGACCATGATCACTCCACATTGATCCACTTCCCCCACAGTTCGCTGCGCAAGTCTTCGTTCGAGCCTCTCGAGCACTTGGATAACGGACCCATGACTCCTGCGTCTGGTCGGCTGTCCCAGGCACCGTATCATTTCTCTTCGCCAATATCGACCTACTCTAGTCACAGGTACCCTAGTGGAAGCTTTAATCGTAATTCGCCGAGCCGTTCAACACCCTTTGTTGAGATCAAGCAACATCTCCCATACTGCGTGACTGCATTACACTCTAGTTGTTCTATCCCCTCCTCATCTACCGCAACTGGTTCTACCCCAAGTAAGCCAAAACATTCCTACACCGCCAATCCCCCAAGAGTTCCTAAACGAGGCTCGAAGTCATTCCCTCAAACTCCCAAACAGGCAAAGCAAACTACTCAGACTTGCTCATCACAATACACGCCAAACACGCTCGCAAGAAAATACTCGTCCCAATTCCCTCAGGACCACCATCTCCAAGCCCGCTTCGTCCGATCGTATCAACTCTGTGCCGAACTGGGTTCTGGGGGCTATGGATTCGTAATGAGCGCTATTCATCGCCATGAGGGTCACGAAGTTGCGGTCAAGTTTATCATCAAATCGAAGATTCCAGAACATTCTTGGGCGTACGACGACGACGGCAACAGGATTCCCTTGGAAGCGAAGATGCTCAGCCTCGTTAACCATCCAGGCATCATCAAGTTCATCGACCTCTTCGAGGATGAAGTATACTTCTACCTTGTCAGTATTCCTTTACCCCTAATGAGGTTTCAGCTCACCTATCGTCACCCGCGTAGGTCGAAGAGCTTCATGGAACACCTTGGTCTGCTGGAGTGAAGTTTTCAAAGCTTCCGGATTCGGCGACAATGCCATCCAGATCGTCATCCTCAAATACGTCTGTTTCTGACGTTCTTGCTGACAACATTTACCGGGCGTCGCAATATTCTACAAGAAAACCCGAAGACTCCAGCTTGGGGCTGCATCTACGCGAGGAACATTCTGACGGGGTAGACCACCGAACTCCTTCTAAACCTGAATTCGTTCGCCGTCCCTCACGCGACCTTTTCGAGTGCATTGAGCAATCTGAATATAAGCGACTTTCAGAGGCCGATGCTAGGTATATCTTTGCGCAGGTCGTCGACATAGTCGATTACTTGGACGATGAGGGAATCACCCATCGTGACGTTAAGGACGAGAATCTAGTGATTGACGAAAATTTGAAAGTAGGTTCTTCATGTGTTGTTTGCGATATTAACTCACCGGCTCCGTCTTGCAGGTTAAACTCATCGATTTTGGCAGTGTCGTCATCACAGACCCTACTCAACCGCGACCGTATTACGATCTCTTCTACGGGACTGCCGCGTACGCCTCGTCTGAAATCCTCCGCAAGATGCCCTACCAAGCTCCACCCGCCGAGATCTGGACTCTTGGTGTTCTCCTGTCGTACCTCCTCACCGGATCCTCGCCTTTCCCATCAGAGACGCACGCTTTGGAAGGCAAAGTGAAACTTGACGAACAGTGTGGAGCCCGCGTCTCAAGATCGTGTCTACACCTCATGAAACGGTGTCTGGATGCCGACCCTGAACGGAGAGCGGATATCAAGGAGGTTAAGGCGCATCCGTGGTTGAAGGGAGCCCTGGCTCGAAGATGTTGATGTTCCGTTTGGCTTCTTCCTCAGGCGATTGGTTTGAGTCTCACCAACACACGAACGATAACATCATTAATAATCGCCATCTCTGTTGGATTGCCCGTTTATCACTTATTATTGTATAATACCGGTACGCCTTACTGTCATTTCCCATCAAAGCATGCTATATGTTACACTTTTTTGCCCCATACCTACCTTATACCTTGCATAATCGCACACCCAGACATACCTTACATTTCGTATAACCGGCCTGTAACCTTAGATTATAGTCGACTAATATCCAAGTAGAAGCACGGAGATTCATTGCGGTGGCAAGGTCACAATGTCGACATGTTCTGATCATAGTGGCATTGCAAGCAGCCGGGTGATGGTACTAGATACATAATAATGTATGGAAACAGCTCGGTACTTAAGATCTTAAGAGATCGTGAATGTAAGATGCAACAACAGATATAAGTTACTCCCAAATGAATGATGGATCAAATATGGTATATGCGGAACTTGCAAGTGAAACTCGTTAGTATATGCCTTTGTAAGTCATGGAATCTCGGTCAAGACTCATGACGCGTGCATACTCGAGGAATAATCTGCGGAGAGAAAAATATAAATCAGGTCAAACATTATTGCAATAAAGAATTCATGCGATTCACCGGAACATGTATGCCGTCACATCCTCCTTCCGCCAGAAATCCTGTGTCCATGAGCGTGCGGCTGCGGCGATCTTACGTGCCATTTCGTCATGGTTTCCCTCTCCGCTCAAGTCCCCTCGGAAAAATATAAACGCGTCGTATAGATCGGAGTAGTCGATGGATATTGGGACGTAGTGTACCCAGGGTTGTATGCGGTCTGCGAACCTAAGATTACGGGTTATCGTGTTAGAGACGTATAAATTGTCGGGTGAGGGATGTGAGGAGGGAGGGAGAATTTACCATTCTGGGTAGGTTGTGCTTTTGAAGACGACTGAGTTGCTGCTTAGGAGTCGTCTGAAGCGACTTGACCAGCCGTTTCCATCCACCTTTGATAATGAAGCGAATAGTTAATAACGCGACAATCAAGGACACAGAATAATACGTACGTCCATGACATACTTATACAACTCCGAATCCTCCACGCGCATATGTTTTCCCCACTCAAACAACTCCTCCAACAGCTTACACGTCTCATCATCACAGCCAATCGGCCAATCCACGAACTTGACATCCATAATCGCGGGATTCACCCTCGACCTCCTCCACTCCTCGCCCCGGCCAACACTCGTATCCTCTTCACCCTGCCTGGGCGGACGCAGCACCCTAATATCCCCCGACAACTCCGTCGCAGTGCGCACCAACCGTACGCGCTGCGACGATGGCCAACTACTCTCCGCATTGAACACCATACCGGTGTTCTTACCCCGCCACAGGAGCCGTTCGTCGACTTTATCTTCCCATTGACGATGGCGTGCCTCCTCGATGGGCATGGGTGGAACTGGGAGGACGTCTATATGCATTGGGGTAGCGCACATGGAGAATTGGGGGATTAGGTTGCGTTGTGGGTCTGGTCCTTCGTCATGTGAGAGGTATTGGCCAACCTGGACTAGATGTGACGGATGCAGACATGGGTCCATCGCATGCTGGTGATTGTGGATGAACGTCTTTAATCTGGGTTGAGGCGCCATGTTCGTAGCGGCCGTGGCGCGGAACAATGGAGGGTTCTTGCGAGCTGGCGAACTTGGTTTACATGCGGCCAGCCAGCCTTTCTTCCGTGGTGGAAGTTTCTTCAAGTCAATATCTGCTCGTAGATATCATGAGCTCGAATGAGCATGACCAAAAATCAAGATTTGTTGAACTAACAGGTTCTCCCGGCCGCCGCATCAATGGCCATATTCGTGAGCTCGTAGTCTTTCAACAGGCTGGGGTTATCCCATGGCGAAACGACGGCACGAAAATCAGGCAGCGCGTCCTCGACCTCTTTCAACATGTCCACGAAATTCTGAATCCTCTCCTCCAAGTCTACACGTTTCGCGGGTCCGGTCAAGTTTCTGAGAACATGGATTGGGCCGTCTCCTTCCTTTCCGATCGTAAAGGTTAGCATTGCCTGGTCAACTTCCCAGTCTGCTACAATTTGTTGCAAATCGCGGGGGTGCACGCCCCAGAATGGCTCCAAGCGGTGGAATATCGAGTCGTATTCGTCGGGGAGAGAGACATTATTCTCAATAACGTAGTCCCACCTGTTTCATGGATGATCGGAATATCGCTCATCCGAAATTACACGAGAGTACGGACCATTCGTCAAAGCCTTTTGGTGGTAGCCGTTTATACCGCCGCGCATACTCTTCCACAGCCTCATCCAAAGTGCGACTCGCATGCAGCTGCTTAGACGTCCACGCAGACTCAGCAGCCTCGATCAACTCAAAGATCGGGTGCGTGCCGTTGGGATTAACCTCCAACAACCCATCGTTCCTATACACATGCGCCGCTCGTTCAATAGGCTTCTTGGATTGTGATGGCCTTTTCGTGGCGGCTGGGTCATCTGAAGTAGATGTAGTGGCGTAGCCCGGTCTTGGAGCTGTTATTTTGGTGTATGGGTTTGGCAAGACCCAAGTATGGGTGCCCCGTGAGTACCAGAAGCCATATCCAATGAGTAACGCGATGCTGAGGGCCAGCAGCACGAATCTGGTGAATTTGCTCATGCAAGGGGAGTAACAGTGAAAAAGATCATTGGGCCGTGTGGTGGAATGCCAAGACACTGAAACCGGGCATAGTATCCGTGGTTAGCCACTTGCAAATAGGCGCCCACTGCCATTTTCAATGTTCTCGACTTCTTTCTTCCCGCTGCAAATCTGCTCATCTTCCATCAATGGTGAATAACACATATTTAGCATTACTCCCTCTGGCCCGTCTTTCACCAACAAACCAATATAGCACTTTGCAATCTCTGAGAGACTGCCGTTCTCAGCCATTGATCCGAATTACGTGTTTATTTCAGATGGCATTGACACAAACTGTCGTCACGACTCTTATCCCCGAATGGTGAACAAATCCTCAGAAGCCGGGAAGCGGTTCAGTCCTTTCGATGACAACACCTTTCAGATCAGAGGGATCAAATCCTAATGCCTTCAAAATCGTCGGCGCGACTTGCTTCGTCTGCAGCTTCTGCGAAAATTTCCTCTTCTTCAGCTGTGGATTGCTCACAAAACACGCGACTTTCCTAAAACCGAAAATGGCACAAAGTGAGCAAATTCTCCTTGTGTGTGCTCATGGAGATTTTAGAGCAAATACGCACCGATCATCATCGCTCAATCCACCATGTTCAGCGATCTTCGCTTTACTAGTGGTGTAGATGATTCCCACTTCTGGAGTCACAATTATATCGGGTACAGCTGGATCCGTTTTTGGATCACCAAATCCAAGCTGGGTGAGGCGAGGACCCGAAATGATATCAGATATTTTCAAAGCCTTGCGGTTTCGGTTGAGCGAGTCCACCGCCTTGTCGAGATCCCTCTGAGATTCCATGAAGAGAAGCGCAATATCATCTGTCTAATTTTAACACTCAGTGAAATGGCATAACTATAAATGCTGATTTGCTTACAGTGGCGAAAAGCAATGGCACGCCTGTTGCATTTACCACTGCAGCAGGATCGACTTCGCCGAATTTCGTGGGGTCGATCGGCGCCTGGCCATGCTTGGATGCAACGATAATCAACGTATCATCGAGTAAACTTTTCGACTCCAACTTCGCTACGACTTTACCCAGCGATGCATCGACAAAATCGAGCGCCTTCAACAGCTCTGGCGTAAACGGGTTCCCAGATGCGTTTAAATATCCAACGGTTTTCTGTCCAACACTCACTGGTGGAACGACGCATTACTTGGCAATTCCCATTTGGTTAATGATTCCACGATGACTCACCAGACTGGAAATTTCCCCCAAACAGAGTCGGTACAGTCTTCAAACTCCCTTCGCTATTCGCCGGTGTTTTTCCATCAAGCCAATCCAAGAACGCATCAACATGCAATTGATCATATGCAATTGTAGCATCGACCGTATTCGCCTGGCTAGCTATCTCTGGGAAGTACCCAACTGAAAGACCTTTACCGCTTGGTCCGCGAACCAAGTCGTACGCAGGATGCTTGTCGGCATATGCGGTGTCTTTGCCTTTGGAATGCACCACCTCCCAGACGGTATTTACGCGGACCCTTTGGTGTGGGAATACTCCCGTGCACTTTCCGTTGACGAGCGCTTTGGGGAGGTTGGCAGGGTTGATGCCACCAGAGAAAAGCTCTGTCAAGTTGAAGTCGAGCGTTTCATCAAGCTCAACTAGTAAAGAGCGTGGCGTCTCCGAGTCAGCTTATTTTATTTATTTTAACATGAAAAATAGATCACACCTTCAGCGCCAGGCTTTCCCGAGCAGTTGCTCCCGACAGGGAAGAGACTTCGATCCCAGATGTCATCATACCAGACACCAGTGGTCCTCGGAAGCGCTCCAGTGAACTGGGCCAGGGTACCAGGGAAGGAATCCGACGGAGCGGATGTAAAAGTGTCGGTATATTCAAACCCCGTATTGAGCAACTTTGCAATGGTTGACTGGGGTCTCACAGCTAAGTATTTGCCCACATCGCTGCTATGCAGTCCGTCGACTGAGAACGTTGCGACGTGCTTGTAGACTTTGGCCGATACGCCGCCGGCTTGAACGAGACCAGCAGCGAGGATGGCGAGCTTGAAGGTAACTGTACGTGCGAGCATTGCGAAGACGAAGCTCAGGCGGATGTTCTTCAGACATCACCGTTCTTTTAGAGTCTTATTTTAGCCGCGAAGTCACGCAAATCATTGCGCACGTGTGTTCTAAGAATACATGCACATGCATACATACATCAATTTCGATTTTGAAAATCGCACTCTGACGTACAGCCTGGTGGGATATCTCTCATCACGATGAAGCGTACCAGTCACCTGTCAGACTCCCACTCCGAGGTATTGGTTTGGAAGCGGCAGAACACCTCGTCGATCTGCATATCATGATGGAGCAGTACTAGTACTGCATATACGACCCAATAATTTACGACAATCTGGAGTGAGAAAGACCCTTCTCGGGGATAAGGCGTTCGAGTAAACCTTACGAGATTATTTTCGAACGTTGAGCATGAGCAAGATAGTATTGGTTGGTGTGGTGAATCGAGCGGAATCAGGTTATTACGCGGGGAGAATTTGGTCCCGGGTCTTGGCTCACCCAAATGGTCCCTGTCGATCTCGGTCTAGACTTGATATTCTGTTCTAGTTGCTTCCGGCAAAGGAAAATATAGTTGGGTGACAAGTGGGGAAATCAGAAACGAACGTTTGCACTATCGAGCTCACCAGCCAATTCCTCCTGCAGCACCGCTACCAGCCCGTGAGCGAGATGGTGAATAGTACGCGAAAGTTATATGAACATTGTAAATGAAAACCAATAACGAATATTAGAGATACACGAGAATCTCATCACAATATTGAAACACAACTAACTTAGCAGTACTCAGGCCTCAGGCTTCAGGTGTTGGAGGAACACCAGGAGACGAGACAACTCAACGAAAGGTGTGGCGGCGAAAAGAAGCGCCTGGAGTTTTCGCGACATCCCCCTTTGATTTATAATTTGCAAGATTCGAATTTAATTTCTTCTCAACACTGTAATGCACCGTCTTCGCCGTTCAAAGTTAATTTCCTTACAATCCACATTCGAGTACGACTCGCAAAGAACGCCATCGGCAGTTTAAAGCGAACGAACAAAATTGAGCACTGTAATAAAGGCGGTGGAGTCCGTCTGGAGAAGCTGATTAATCAAAGCAACATCCATTGTCTGTAATAGTACTAGGTATAAAAAGATAAACCGAAGCGAGTGTAAAGAATCGAAGCGAGGGTGGGGCTAAAAGAGTGGAAGGATGAGTACACGAATCATCCGAGAGTGAACGAATGTGCGGATCTAATGTCCGTAGGGTAGGTAATCATCCATTAGACTTCACGAGGGTGATGACGAAGGACGCTTTAGGCCGGGACACAAGAACCCTGGTCGTCGGACACCTTGTAATCTCCACTGCAGCTCTCGACTACGCAGCTACCTTTGTTGCAACGAACGGTGTTCGCGTGTTCGATGGCGCTGCAGTCACGTCCACCGCTGACCCCGGATTCGTCACCGTACGCAACGCATCCACCGCAAGAATCGAGCGTGTTCTGCGTGTCAATGCACTCATAGGCACTCGACCCGGATGCGACGCGGCATTGCTGGAAACCAGGCTTCTCGCAAGTGAGATCACGCTGTTTCTTAGCGCGGTGTGACGGGGACGGGCGGCACAAAGTGGATCCAGGTGACGAGGTGAGACCATACGGGCAGTGTTTGCATTGTCCGTGTGTTTCGAACGTGCCGCGAGGGCAGGGTTGGCATTTCCCAAAGAATTTGTGCTGTCCGGGTCCACAAGCTTTCGGCTTGCACTGACCGGGACCCGAACGCTGCCAAAACAAATCAACAACCAGAAGAAATGATAAAAAATTGAGCGACATACAGCATCGCAACCATGACCAACTGGACAATGTTTACAGGAGGTCGCTCCGGGGGCAGAGAACGTGTCTTCAGGACATTCCGAGCACGAGTTTTCGCCAGGGTAGCGGCTGAACGTGCCGGCTGGGCAACGGCTGCAGTGTCTGCCATTGAGGAATTCCCCAGCCGGGCATCGAGGAGGTTTCGGGATGCATTGCGTCGAAGCCTTCGTAACGGTCAATGCTACGGAATGTGGAAAACTAGAAGAACTACTCACCTTATTGGGGATCGTTCCCCTGGGGCAAGACTTGCACGACCGACCATTTGACGCAGGGATGGAACCTCCTGGACATTTGTGGCAGGACTTCGCATCCGGCGCAGGAATGGAACCACCAGGACAATGCGAGCATTGTGCCGCTCCACCGGTAGAGAATGTACCCGATGGGCAGTGTGTGCAGGAGGAAGCGTAGCGGTGACTGAACGTTCCTGCGGGGCAAGTGGCGCATTTGTTATTATGCCAATACTTGCCAGCTGGGCAGGTCGCAAGAGCAGTGGTGGCCAAAGAGAACGCGACAGCGAAAAAAGCGAGCTTTCGTGAATAGAACATTATGTGTAGTGACAGTCTAAGGAAGAAAAATCTAGGAAGTTTTCTGTTGACGACAAGAGATGGACGAGTTTAAGAGGGTTCCTGTGGTTGTTTGACAGCTCGGCTGACAGCCCTCGAGGCTTGGCAAGGGGGTTCGTTTTCCACCAGATTCATTGCGAAATAGGCCACTCCGTTGACGGTGACAACTGACAGTGCTTGCCGATACAAGGGTCTCATTTGTTTGGTATTACTTTCTAGGCTTAGCTTCCGCGCCCGAGGTCATCATTTGCTAAATTTGGACGTATGCCGTCATTCGCAGATCCCTCCCGCCACGTTTCCGTGCCTCTCGCTCTCCGACGACTCGGATTATCAGGTCCACGATGATCGTGAAAGTGCCCAATACACCCATGGATGCGTACCAGAAACAAGCAAAAAAGAAAAAGGATTTTCAGACTATTGGGCTGGAACCGGTGGGACAAATCTTTTCGTCCGTGCTGGAAACACACATTTCGAAAGAAATTGTGTCAGGGTCATATTAGGTCCTAGGGCGGTGTAATGAAAACACCGAGTTGAAATGTAAGGGCAACGCCAGTTTAATAATTTTCAGACAGTTGTTATAAAATTTAAACCAAGTCATCACATCAGCCCGTTTTTTGTACCATACAATACAAGAACCATCTTACGTTTGGCGTCCATCATTTCCAGTCCCCCGTTGTCCGCAACAAAATAGCGGTCAGGAGCCCGCTCATGTTACCTAATATCCTATCCATTGAGCGTGAGTCGTGAGGAAGGCAACCAGGGCCAGCAAGGGTCTCCAATAAGTTGATCATTGTACGAAAAACGGCAAAGTTCGCGTGGAAAAGCCAATCAATCCAAACTAACATCCAATGTGTGTAATACTACAAACCGTCAACACAAACGACAGCAGGGATAACTAATCATACGAGAATAAATGAATGTCCGGTATCCCAATGTCCGATGGATAGGTAAAATGCCAATTAGACTTCATGATGGTGAAAACGAGGGACGCCTCGGAGTGACTTGACACAAGATTCCTTGTCTTCAGACACCTCGAAATCTCCACGGCAGCTCTCAACTACGCAGCGACCTTTGCTGCAACGAACGGCATTCGCGTGTTCGATGACGCTGCAATCGCGTCCATTGTTGTTGAGTCCAGGCTTGTCACCGTCGAATGCAACGCATCCACCACAAGAATCGAGCGTGTTCTGCGTGTCAATACATTCATAGGCACTCGAGCCAGTCGCGATGCGACACTGCATGAAACCAGGCATATTGCAAGTCAGAGCAGTCTGCGAACGGGGCTGTTTGACGCGATGTGAAGGCGACGGGTGGCATGTAGTGGATCCGGGTGGTGAGGAAAGACCGTGCTGACAGGGTTTGCAACGTCCGCCATCTTCGTACGTGTCGCGAGGACATGGCAAGCAGAGCCCAAGCCATTTATGATGTCCGGGTTTGCAACCTTTCGGCTTGCACTGACCGGGAGGCGATCGCTACCAAACAAATCAATGACAGCAAGAGAGGATGAAGGAGGCGGGACGTACACGACCACAGCCATGGCCAGGTTCACAGTGTTGACAGGAGGTCGCTCCAGAGGCCGAATACGTGTCTTCGGGGCATTCTTCACATGAAGTTGAGCCAGGTTCGCGACTGAACGTGCCAGCTGGGCAAGGCTGACAGCGTCCGTCACTGGAGAATTTACCAGCCGGACATTGTGGAGCGGTGGGGACACATGCCGATGAATCCTTCGCAACGGTTATATTAATACTGCAGAATGCCCAAAGGAAAAAGATGACAACTCACCTGATTAGGTGCCGTTCCTCTAGGGCAAGTGCTGCACGATTTACCATTTGACGCGGGAATCGAACCGCCAGGACACTGTGTGCATGACTGGGCACCTGCCCCAGAAATGGCACCATTAGGACACCGCGAGCATTGGGCCGCCCCACCCGTCGAGAAAGTGCCCGCGGGACAATCAGTGCAAGACATGGCATCGGCCAAACTATACTTTCCAGCAGGGCAAGGCTCACAATGACCATCCTTTAGGAAACTGCCGGCTGAACATTGTGGAGGAATGGGGACACATGCCGACGAATCCTGCGCAGTGTTTAATGCTACAGAATGGCGAATTTAATGATAGTAACTCACCTGGTTGGGTGCTGTTCCCCGAGGACAAGTACTGCACGACTTAGCATTTGACGCGGGAATGGTACCACTAGGACACTGGTGGCATGACTCAGCGCCTTCCGGAGAAATGGAACCATTAGGACAGCGAGAGCACTGAGCCGCTCCACCCGTAGAGAATGTACCCGGTGAGCAAGGTGTGCACGAGGAGTCGCCGGCGTGACTGTAAGTTCCTGCGGCACAAGGGGAGCATTGGCCATATTGACGAAATTTGCCGGCTGGGCATGACGGATTCGGAGCGACAGCAGTTGTGGCCAAAGTGAACGCGACTACGAAAAAGACGAGTCTTTGTGGATAGAACACCATGTCTGGTCAAGTCTGGGAGGTTCGCCGTCGACAACAGGAAGTCAAGTCAGGTTTAAAAACGATGCCAGTGCTTGGCTGACAGTTCTTAGAGGCTGGTTGATTCCTCGGCAGAAGGTTCGGTTGACACCAGTGAGGTATATCCATCGTGATTCATTGCGAAATAGATCATTCCGTTGACGCTCAGACTGAGACTGATAGTGCTTGTTGAAGTGCTTGCTTGGTACTAGTTTCTTGGCTCATAAACGCGCGGAGCTTCAAAGAGATTAAATTCGGTCACATGCCGTCACTCGCCGAATCTCGTCAGCCACCGCCCCGTACAATACGAGCTACCAATCTGTGTTCGGTGGGGGTACATCTTCCTTCAGTTCCCGTTCCGCTTTCTTCCGCAACCAAATAGCCTTCAGGAGTCTAACGATCTTCTCCCGCCCCTCCGAAAAGTTTGCCTAGCAAAAGTCAGCGCGAATACCAGAGACATCCGTGACACGACTGACCTCTGAAACCTTCAGAAGTTTCTCCACCTCCACTCTATCCATTTGGGTTTTGAATGTCGAAATGCCAAGAGGATCGAAGTTAGGGACGACGTCATTTGGAATGAGGGGATTGTAAACAATTGCGATTCCGTCTCTCTTCAACAAATCCTGCTCCTCTAGCTCATCCATTTTCGAAGACTCTTGTGATCCAGTCGAAGAGCCCATCCATATCGTGCACGCACTCATCGTTCGACTTGTTGGATTCCCTTCTGTTTTATCTTCCGCCGAGGATATATCCTTCCGAGACTCCTCTCCAGGCATTCCTTTCCCTTGGCTCTCACTTTGCTTAGTTGTTTGCTCCGCCAATTCTTTCTCCTGTGTCTCGGCTAGTGCACGGTTGGCAGCATCAGCGTCGGGATCCGAAGATGCGACCGCTCTTGACGTCGACGCCAGCCCAGTGGATTGTGTAGCGTTTAGGGACTCTGCGAGTGCAGGCCAGCGAGCTCCCCGTGGCCATTTCGAAAGGCCACGCTTCAGTGCGTACTCTTCAAAAATAGAATAAGAATACGAATGATCGGAGATAATTTCAACAACCTTCCGCGCGAGTAAACCAGAGATCCTTTTCAAGTAGAAAACAATTAACATCCATTATGAATGTCAATGAAGTGACCCTCACTTGGCTATCCGCACTGGCGTCCAGGGCGATAATGCAATCTACATCCCGCCGGAGTAAAGGGTAATACGGGATATTCAGTTCGGCTGTAATCGAAGGCTAAGGTTAACTTGACTTGCACAGAATCGGATGATATCAACACACCTCCAGCATCCTATGACGGGACATGAGCGAACTTCTAATATGCACAGAACGAAACTCTAAGTACCATAAATCCGAGGGTTTCTCTTTCCGTGATATCACGCGGACTGTTGTCTCTCAACTGACCCGTTAAGCCTTTTACGAAATTTGGCAGCTTGCAAATAAACTTAATTTTCATCTCGGTGCAGAACCTCCCGTACTTACTTCATTAGGCATAACTGCGTGTGTGGTCGCGAGCTCTTTGTCATTCTCATCCAGTATCTCTGCAAGCCATGCATATAATTGTGCAGGGAGTTGCCGGAGTACGGGTTGAATTTCCACGAAATAGTGCTGGTGGCCCGGTAAATCAGCCATCTGGTTATTCAAAAGTCTTAAAGGTGAAATTACATTTAGTGTGGCGCAAAATGCAGATGCATAGATTCTAGCGGGGTATATGTTGGGTGAGATTTTTTTGGGGAACGAAGGGCTGTCACACGTACCCGGAGAGGATCGTAAAACTCAGTTCGGGCTGCGAAGCGACGTTCAGTAAGTTGACGTCAACGGGTATACACTGCGAACATTTCTATCAATACTTCTCCCACCCTCGAACCGTCGACCAAGAGCCCAAGCCGGTATCCACGCTGCGACATTCGAATGAGCGAATAATAGATACATCTGATGATAACTTAGTTCTCACCTCCGAGTTCATCGCAACCTATTTCAAAAGGCGTGAACTCAAACCAGAGCCAGCGCGATTGCGCCTCCATATCTTTTGCTTCCTTCTTGAACATATCTTTTCTTTCAGTGTCGACTGATAACGCCTCCCCGGTCTTGGCGTCTGCCAAAGGCTTTTCGATTTCTACTGGTACCTCTGGAACACACGTCCTTTCAAGAAGGACCCTCGAACGGAACAAAGAGATGCTGACCGTGCAACACGGCTGTAAATATTGGCATTGGCAGCGATGCGTTATCGACGTTGCGTCTAAATTGATGAAGGGATAGATTTCGCGGGTCTAGCCCTGTGAGATCACTTGGTACGAAAAGGCGCGCCGATACGAGGGTTCCATAGACGTCTGTTAGTGACACAGAGCCTAGTGGTGCGGTGGCTTTGCGTAACAGTCCTGAGATTAAGTACTGTGTCAACAAAATAGATTAGTACTTTGTAAAACACGTGCAGGCGACTAGTGACTAAAGGACCAACCTTATTAGTAGGTGAAGTAATTAGCATGTCTAATGTTTCCATATCGAGGTAACTGGTTTGGAGACGCTCTGCGAGATGTCGTGCGGCGGACTCTGGACGAGAATTTCCGGCAACCTCAGAGTAGAGGACACCCAGTGCCCAGCAGCTGCCTGAAATGGCGGAATGGAGCAAGTTAATGGTCTTTGCATACATAGAATAGAAATCATCATACCCGAAATCCCTGCGGTGTATGTTATACAATCAAGAAGCCCGGACGCGTCCGCTCCGACGAGGGATCCGGTGGTGTTTATCATAGCCCTATAACCTGAAAATCCAAATGATGATGTGCCATCGAAAATATCAGTAGTAGGACGTACCACCACCAGAACCAGCCAGAGCTACGATCGGTAAATCTCTTTCGTCAATCTCATCTTCAGGGACACCGAACTGTCTCGCAAAAGCTTTCTTCATCTTCCGCCTACGCTCTTTCAAGAAAGCCCTTTCGCTTATACACAGCTCGTCACCCAGCCTCACTTCAGCGTCCCACTGGCATTCAGGGTGAACGGCAGGGTCAGGTGGATAATTCACGATCTGAGAATATAGCGAGTCTGGGCCTCTGGATAGCTCCAGAAAGAGGGCGGAAAACTTGGCTTGGACATTGCTGAAACTCGCTGGCCATGTCCAGGAGGATATCGCCGACATTATCTCAGAGTCAGGGAGGGAGAAGCGCAGGAATGATAATCCATCCCAGGATGACTTAAATAACAGATTAAAATCATAGTCATGAAAATACCTTTCGTTCACTTACCTTGCCTGGAGTCTAATTGTCCGGAAGATACAATAAAATAAAATGCCCAACCACGGAATATTAGTACCGGACGTACACTTTTGTCTCCCCCGCCTGTGACATATTTGAATACATTTTTTGGGAAGGAATCGCTCCTTTCCAGTGGAGGTGAAGGTAAGTGATCCTGTTCGACGTCGTTACCACTATCTTGGATGCACATAAGTAGAATACTGACAATATCATGAGTATCAATCTCGCTTTCCCTATTTTTCGACTGGTATCGAGCAGCCGATGAGGAAATGGCCATCACAAAGGCTGTACCTGCAGCTCCTGCGACAGACCATGCGACAAGAGCTGTTTGTAAAATATTGGCATGAGTTCGGACCATTTTGCAGCATGAGTTCAGCGATTTGACTCACAACGCCGCTTTGCCACAACTTGAGACCGTCTGTTCAGTAGGCTGAAACCCCGAGCTCCAGAGAAACCGTTCCGGATTGTATCGACGCATTTTGGACTGGAGAGGCGATGCGAGCAATACAGAAGTTGCTGGTGCCTCATGCTGGCGACAAAGGCGCTTCCAGTCGCAATTCAAAGTTCTATACCAAACCCCCGTCCTTGAAAGCCAAGATATTTGGCTGGATTCAGGCCCACCAAGTGATGTTGGAGTTGGTGATCATGAAAGATTCGCGGTTGCACATTCAGGGTCCATCTCTTTCCGTAAACGATGAAGTCACCGTTCCGTAACTGGTGCGGTACCGAGGCCGGTTGTATTTATTCTCTCAAGCCTTTCTTTCCATCAGTCATCATGCCTGCTACTCGCTCAGCTACCCGTAGCATTTCTGGGGCAGCTGCATCTGCAGTGGCCGCATCAGCGAAGGCACGATCACCCGTGAAGCGTAAAGCTAAGCCTGCAGAACCTGAAGAACAAACATCACCCAAGAAGTTGCGTGAAAATGCTTTGACAACCTCCACGAACGGGACAACAGCGTCAGGTCCAACTGTGCTGCCACAAGATACACCCTCACTCCTTCCTGCCGTCCTTTCATTCTCATTTGAAGATGCGAAGAAACATCTTATCAAGGTGGATTCTCGCTTCGAGGATCTATTTTCCAAGTTGAAGTGCAGGCCATATGAGCATCTTGAGAGAGTGGATCCCTTTTGGTGAGACTCAGAGGTTGAAATGAACATCAATCAATCGTATAATTGAGATGTGTGATGACAGGACACTGGTGCAGTCGATCTTGTCAGTAAACCTATAATTTGTCTCAGAGTTGTCCTCATGCAAAGTTCCAGAGGACAGCAAATATCGTGGCTTGCAGCCCGCTCTATCACACATCGATTCATTCGGATTTACGATCCTTCCATTCCTGAAAAGCCAGTGGTAGAGGACGGGTGAGTGGATATCAGCACCGCCATTCGAGCTATCGCCCTCATCTTGGTTGGAAGAGTTCTAAAGACAAAATACACTATGCATCCGACAGCACCACAAGTGGCATCTACGGATATTGCAACGTTGAGAGCCGCTGGTTTGAGTGGCCGAAAAGCTGAATACGGTAAGAACATCAAATACTGTTGGCGAATGGCTTTGAACATATTGTGACTGTGCAGTCCGCGACCTTGCGGAGAGATTTGCCGACGGTCGCTTAAGTGCGACAAAGATCCTTGAAGCAGATGACGAGAAGCTTTCCGAAATGCTAATTGAAGTTCGAGGCATTGGCCAGGTACGTGAATAACTGTGTCCTCTTTGTCATCTTCGTGTTGAAATAATTAACGTGGACACGAATCACACTATAGTGGACTGGTGAGTGTTAGAGGTGCATTTTTGGCAAACATTTTCATCTAAAATTTTCTCAGTGGATATGTTCGCAATATTTTCGTTGAGGCGTCCGGACATTTTACCTGTTGGTACGTCCAAGACCGACAACGTCTCGAAATATGACTCAAATTTATGATAGGCGACCTCGGGGTGCAGCGAGGAGTTCTACGCTGGTTCCTCGCACTCCACTCTCCTGCCCATCCTTACACTATTTCGCCTAAAAAGCTCCCTAAAGCACCTGCGGACGATGCTGAACCTGCATCGGACGGAGAATCATCTGAAATACCATCCCCAAACGGCGTGACGGATCCACCTGCTGGCACGTCATCCAACGTATCATCCATCTTACCTGCTCCTCCTTCCACGCCAAAGAAAGGTGTCAAACAATCAAATTCCGAAACGGACCCGATTGCTCCTCTCCCACCTCAATTCACCCCGTCGATCAACAGGACTCTTAACAAGTTACAACCGTCCAAGCCGCCGTTACCAGAAGGTATGACGGTTCAAATCTTGAAGAGTCGACTGGATGGGAAGAAAAAAATTAAGTGAGTTCTCCAAACATTGCTCGTTCCCATGACGCTGAAGCGTAGTTGTGATTTCAGAGGAGCTTTTATCACGCCAAAAGAAATGGAAGTTTTGACGGACAGCTGGAGGCCGTATCGCAGTCTTGGTACATTCCATTTGATAAGTGGTTGTCGTCAGCAAATACTAATCTATTTTCAGGAGTCTATTATATGTGGGCTTTAGCAGAAGAAAAGATGGGCTGATGATTAGCACGCTGGCATACCAGCGCTTAGACCCCCGCGCGATTATATGGATGTTATTAGGGGCATGTGCACATATATGAAAAATGTAAGCAATGAAGAATAGCAGGTCACAAATGGCATTTGTTCACCAAAATACTTCGCAATCTTACGATGGCGCCTATGAATGTTTACCCCTCCATACCTTCCAGCGCTTAATGAGCTTCTAAACCGACTATAGGTCCTGATGGATTCCCTCGATGTTATCAGTGCCCTACCTAAGTTGGAACCAAACCCCAGAATCTTTAGGCGCCATTCACAGCATTTTCATTCAATGATCCCAAATAGTCCTATCTCGTGGTTGAAGAACGATGGGTCAGATGACATGCCTGCGTCTTTTTGAGAAATTCGAAACCGTGGGGGTCAAAGCCTCGCTGACAGGCTAGCCACGCATCCCAGGCTTCCTACTGTGCATCCACAAGACTGCAGCACGCTACCTCGAGAAAAGGTGTGTTATCCATAATACTCTGGTGCAGTTGGGAATTGACCTGGTTCATGGAGTCTCCGTGTTGCCCACACAACATGGAAGTTTTCATCCGGAATATTCACCACCATACGAAAAAGAGCGATATCATCATCGCTATAGCCGATGTCCTCCATGGCTCCGCTTTTGCCAATTACAACCGTGACCGCTTGTTGAACTTTGATGTTTCTATTCATCCAAGGAAAAGAGGGCCCACCCGCACAGGGATCTTGATCATACCAATCTTGGAGGTTGCCACACGCTTTCTGCGTGACTATGGTGATCAATGGTCACCGCGCCGGATACTTGTTTCTGAACGACGGTTGGTGTTCTCGAAGAGTACTCACCAGCCCACTGCAGATGTAATTTCGTCGGTGAAGCAGCGGGATTTCGCAGACCCTCGCGCACTGCAGGAGAGGGAGAACATCGTGAAAGAGTTGGAAGACGAAAAACTAACCATCCGGACGCTTCAATTCGGTTGGGAATGTCGTGATGACGTATTTTCAGTGGAATGGGAAAGACAATACGACGATTGCCGGCTGCACTTCGATCCGGAAAATAACAGAGTGCTCGTGAAGATTGTGGAGGCATTTCGAACCCAGATAATCTCAATAGCTGTTTCTCAGCTATATTACGCGTCCACGAGCGCTTCTTCCAATGATGCCGCGATTTTCTTCTCGCTCGCTCACCCGCCTACCTTCGAATGCGATCTGCCACACAGCGAACTTCGGCAACGACAAAATGCACTGGACGATGCAGATCACCATCGGGTGTCTCAATATGCCTGCTACGCCATTCGCCTTGTATGCTCTAGTTGGAGATCAGTCTCCAAGTTCAGAGACTTGGGGAAGAAGGCTAATTTGAGGCTCCAAAAATACGACCATGTTGTCGAGCGTCGCGAGCGATTCTCGCGTGCCACGTTGGCTACGCTTGACAGATGGCTCGAGAAGGCGGCGGTGTCGTATTGGCCTGTTGCTTTTCAAGTTGACGCTCTCGTCAGAAACGCGATTTTGGACGCTATTGAGGTCTTAGACTTGGTGGATCACATCGACGAATCAATAAATGAAATGGGTCCAGATGAAACAGCATTGCTGTTGCAGTATTATCGAGGCGAAGCAAGAAGATTGTGGTACAGCGAGGACTTCCAAGTCTCTGGGCAGGAAGCCTCAGAATTGTTTTTACGCTGCAAGAAAGAATTTTACAATTTGCCGTCAAAGCGACAAGACCTCCGGTTGCGGTCAAACGACAACTTCGATTGTTTTCGTGTGACCGTTACGCCCACATTGTTCTGGCTGGACGGACCGTTCTCCGAAAAGTCGAACAGAGTTTTTCGTCTGTATCGTGACCACGAGCACTGTTTCCTGAGGGTTGTGTTCGCAGATGAAAATCGACTTCAAATGATGTTTAATCAAGAAGTCGACATGGCAGCCTTTACGAACAAAAGATTTGGCGGAGTTTTGCGTGAGGGACTGACGATTGCGGGGAAACATTTTTCTTTCTTGGCATACACCATGTCGTCCCTCAAGGAACATGCCGTGTGGTTCATGACCCCTTTCGTAGACTCTACTGGGAACGAGGTGACCGTTTCAAGAGTAATCGAACGCTTGGGGACGTTCAAGGACCTTTCTTATGACGAGAGTCTTATGCGATGTCCTGCGAGATATGGTGCCCGGATTTCACAGAGCTTTACGACAACGGACTCGTCCGTCACCACCGACATCGACGAGGTTGAAGTCGTTCGAGACATAACTCGAAATGGTTCATGTTTTACAGATGGAGTCGGTACCATGTCAAACATGATGGCGAAAGATATCTGGAAGACGCTCGCGAGTCGTAGAGGGCATGAGTATCGCAAAAGCCGCCCACCTCCGCGTGCCCTGCAGGTTCGTTTCATGGGCTCCAAAGGCATGCTGAGTGTCGACTACACTTTGTCCGGAAGAAGGATTTGTCTGCGAGACTCGATGGTCAAATTCGATGCCCCCAATTCGAAAACGGTCGAAATTGCGGGTATCTTTGATCGACCGATGAAAATGTTGTTGAACCGACCGCTCATCATGATACTCGAGGGCCTCGGGGTACCTGCGTCAGTTTTCATGGATCTTCAAGCTAAGGCCGTTCGTGATGTCCGTGAAGCCACGAAATCAATTGGCCGGTTTGCTAGACTTTTGGAAACGCATGGCCTCGGTTCATCATTCCGTTTGATCTCTCCTCTTCTAAGCATGGATGCCATGGGTATGCAGTTGGACGATGATTTCTATAAAAGGATGGTGCAATTTTCAGTATATCATATTTTGAGACAGTTGAAGCACAAGGCAAACATACCAGTACCCGGATGGCATGTGGTCGGTGTGGCTGATGTCCACGGGTTTTTAAAGGAGGGAGAGGTTTTTGTCTGCTATCAAGAACCGGATTCAGCGGCGTATTGTTTGAAAGGCCCTGTCCTCGTTGCACGATCTCCGGTTATTCATCCAGGCGATGTGCAAGTCGTCCAAGCCATCGGGCTGCCGCCAGAAGGTTCACCATTCGAGAAGGAACAGCTTCAAAATACAATAGTCTTCTCCACGAATGGTGGGTGTCATGTCACATTTAGTACAGCGACGCCGAGACCTGACGTATGGAATGACAACATAGGTGTCAGACCATTGCCCTCTTGTTTGGGTGGCGGAGATTTAGATGGAGACACGTACATCGTAACGCCACATGAACCGCTTCATCCGAAAAAGCTAAGTCCTGCTGCTGAGTATCCGCCATCCACCAAGAAGATGCTATTTCGCACATGCACAATGGCCGATGTCGCAGACTTTGTAGTCGAGTACATCAACAGCGAGGTTAGTAATTTGCTTAGCCACGCTCCCAGGGCTGTTCCCTTACGTGGAATCGTTGCAGATTGTAGGGATAGTAGCCACGCGATGGCTTACCATAGCGGATCAGAGAGGCATATTCGACAAGGACTGTCTGAAACTGGCAAAGCTGCACAGCGACGCTGTCGACTACCAAACTGGGATGCCTGTTGCTATAAGAGAGGTCCCTAAGAACGTACCCGGCAAGAAACCTGACTGGAGCGCTCCAGAAACTCAGAAGCCAGATGGCGAATATTACGAGAGTTCCAAGGCCATTGGCCAACTGTTTCGTGCCATCGATTTGAATGACGCTCCAAAGCCACAGCAGCGCGAGCTTCCGACTGATGAGGACATGCCGACCTGGTTGGACATAAAATTCAGCTCACTTTCACTCAATCAAAAGGACAACGCTGACCATGCAGTCGGAGAGAAGGTCTCAAAGTTTCTCTCGATTGGGGAAATCGAGGAATCGGCCGTGTCGCTGGTGTTCGGGATCTTCAAATATTTCGCTTACGATTTGCACGAAATATGCTCCACGCATTCATTGTCATATCGGAAGTATAGTTGTCTCACGGAAGAAGAGGCGATCGTTGGCACGATCGTTGCAAAGGCTTCAAACAAAAAGTGGAGGCAGCAGCAGATATCGAGCTTGCGGGAGAAGACCGCCGAATTGATGACAAGGGTGCGCAGCGATCTCGCCGGAGACACGGAGTTGAAGAACAAGGACAAACTCAGAAGGGCATGGGTAGCCTGGAAGGTTTCATCGACTTGCGCTGACAAAGATATTTTCGGTGCAAGAACATTCAAGTACATCGCTTTGGGTTCCATTCTTGACACTATCAAGTCCATCGAGGATGTTGAAAAATATCGTAAGTTGACAGGCCACAATAGAAGTTGAACTTGAATGCGGGTGAACAGGTTCTGCGCAAATGTAAAATCTCTACTACGAGAGGTCTCCTTCGGTAAAATTTTTGAATAAAGTATTTCTTGAATATTGCAGCCTTGACTGCAGCAGATGGTCATGGATGCTTGAGAGCAGAAGAGTGAAATTGAAAATTACGACCAACACGGCCAAATAAGAGCAAGGTGGCGGAAGCAAAACTCATTTTTAACTTACAACCACGAGCTTAACGTATGGCGGCTCCTCCGAGTCTTACGCCCAGTCAACAAGCTTCATTCAATCAGCTGCAAGCCATCACAAATGGCGCAGACAGAGAAGCGGAACTCAGCATTCTCGAAAGCGTGAATTGGGACGTTCAGGTTTGTCGAACCGCGTCGTTTGTGCATGTAAATCTTACGAGGGGTGCCAGCGAGCAGCAGATGCAATATTTGAAGCAGGCGGGACACAAACTGATGGGCGAAGACCAATTGAGAAGTTTGAGATAGATGAGTCTCAAGCAAATTGGAATACTACAGTGAGTTCTATAGAAATTGGTCGGAACTGCGGCGCGTCTGTGCAATCACGGCGAGCTAATTTACCTTCCAATGGTGTATGCCATTTGAAAGAGAATAGCTTGTATTCAAGAGGCATAATAGTCGGATTGAACCCACCAATGCATTTCTTTTCCAACATCATTTTCTCTACATTTGCACTTGAAGCTAACTTGTAACACCCAGCCATCCTCAGGTCTTGTAGGCTCTGGCAGCGGCAGCCTCGTCACCCGCATCCTCTACTTCCCTTTCACAATGTCTTTCAATCTCGTCTCATCCATCGTCTCATTCGTCCTAAGGCTCCTCGGCATACCCGCGCGCTCGTTTTCCCTGTTCTCAATCTGGCGTCCAGATCCACGCCGCCACCTCGCACTCGACCCCGCAAGCGCCGCAGACCGTTGGGTGAGGGAGCTCGAAGAGGAGACTGGCGCTGTACGTGGTGGGCGTACAAGCGATGTTGGCGCTTCGCAGTCAGGAGTCAGCACAGGTGCAGAGGCGGGTCCTGGTCCAAGCACGCTTAGTCGAAGAAACGAGAGGCTGGGAGAGAGCCACCGCTTGTTGCCTGACTTCCAATTAAGCAGCTACGACGCGGCGCTGAGGCTTGCGACGAGAGAGTGCAAGGTTTTGTGCGTGGTTCTGGTTAGTGGAGAACATGATGATGATTCAGACTTCAAGAGGTGAAATTTTCGCTTTTGTGAACGGTCGCACGAGATATCTAACTTCGTAAAATTCGCAGATCAACGCTTACAGACCCAGAATTTAACGATATTCTTCGGAAGGAGGAAATTCTCGTGTGGGGCGGGGATGTGCGTGATCGCGAAGCACACCAAGGTGAGCCCTTCCATTTTGAATGCACGTATCCCTAACATCCTTAATTTTTACAGCATCTCAGAAATTATCTGCAACCACATATCCATTCGTTGCATTTGTTGCGCTCCAACTTCGACAAGGACCACGCTCAGCAGCGGCAAACACCACCGCCGATCAGTGTCATCTCGTCATTCTCTCGCGACACCAAGGTCCCTCCATACCTAACTCCGCATCCACACCCACCAGCGCACTCGGACCGACCTCAGCCCGCGCTCTGTGCTCGCATTTGCAAAACCAGCTCCTTCCGCGCGTCACGCCGTTCCTCGGACGGCTCCGCGCTGCGAAGAGAGAACGTGAGCACGAACGACTCCTTCGCGAAGCTCAGGATGCGGCGTTCGCAGCGTCAGCGCGAAGGGATCGTGAGCGGCTGGACGAACGGGCTGCGGCGGAAAGGACGGCGAGGCAAGAGGCAGAGCGACAACGACAGGAGAAATTAGAGGAGGAAAGGAGACGCCTTGCTCAGGAGAAGGATAGGAAGAACAAGGAGATTCTGAGGTTGGAGTGGTTGCGGTACGCGAGACGTGCTTTGGTGCCACCTGAGCCTTCAGGGTCTGCAGGAGTCAGGGTAAGTATCCGTATGCCTAATGGACAGAGGCTCGTGCGCAAGTTCTCGGAAACCGACACGTTGACTGCACTGTACGGGTTCGTCGCGATCCAGTCGATTGCAGCGGAACATTTATCACAAGACGACCCGACCTCCCCACCTGCTGGATACCACCAAGGCGAGGAAGGAGCGAAGGATTACGACTGGGGCTTCCAATTGGTCTCCTCAATCCCAAGATCTGTCATCTCATGGAAAGCCGGAAAGTCGCTGACGGAGGTGAACGAGTTGAAAAATGGGGGGCAACTGGTTGTTGAGACTCGTCAAACTCATCTGGGGTCGAATGCTGTGACGAACCCCGGTGACGGTGATTATGATACAGAGGAAGAGTGAAGATGGGAAATTATTGGCATTTTCAATTCAGTCACATTGATAGATAGACTTCTAATCGTCATGTTTGCAAGGAGCCAGCTCAGATCGTCATGTCGTGCAGGGTGATGTACAGAAACATATTCAGGAACTCATTGGCTGAGGATAGTGCGGACAAAGCTCTCATAGTTCACATTCCCGTCGCTGCAGCGAAGAGAGGCAGAAATTCGTCAGTTTTGAGACAGAGTGGATATTGATAGAGTACTCACGGCCCAATCTGCACACCCTTCAATAACTCATCCACTTCCTCATCTGACATCTTCTCGCCTAATTGCGTCAAGACGTACCGTAACTCACCCGCACCAATGACACCATTGCCATCTTTATCGAACACTTGGAACCCACGAATAAATTCCTCTGCGTTCGTCCCTCGCAATTAGGGGAGTGAGGAGAGGGGTAAGGTGGGATAGTCATACCTGCTGTCCCCGCAGGCTTGAACCCGTCTGGTCTGTTCAGTATCGTCAAGAATGTCTTGTAGTCCACTATCGTATTCATGCCACCGTCAACGATGGTCTGCTTCGATCGATCGGAAGAGGGGAATAAACGCACCATCTCGAGGAGCAGCTGCAGTAATGTCTGCCACCTCTGCCTGAGTTGGATTCTGCCCAAGAGCGCGCAGTAGGTCGCCCAGAGTCTCGCGCGGGACAGCGCCTGTTCCTTTCTTGTCGAAGAGCGCGAAGGCCTCTTTGTATTCTGAGCACAAGTTCGGTCAAATATAATCCCTGTCGAATATTCTGAACGATGACGCTCACCAGCGTTATCACTCTGAGTAACAAAATAATTTCAACGAGGATCTGTAAGGTGATCGATGGCATTGCACTCACCATGTTAGAAACAAGATATTCGAGACTGACGCGGTATGTTGAACGCGTTCAGGAGTGAGCAGCCCATTTGAGGTAGTGGCTGTGCTGCTTAGTCACCGCCACTTGAGATTCCCGCTTCGGAATCGACAAGCAACTTGACCTCAATGTCACTGGCAGTATTGTCGAGAAGTGCTGGTGGGTAATTCAAACAAGAATGCAATCTAAATTTATAATGATATATGGGATGAGTAGCAGGCGGCGCAAGCCTGGCTGCACGAGCCTCAATTCTTAAAGTTCCTCTTACAGCACAATGTGCGTTCACCTGTTGTCCATTTGTCCAGTTTACTCACAAACAAACCAGGTATCCGCCTTCTTCACGCTTCTTCCTCTACGAAGCAAGCTGAGCTTTCTTCGCCCACACAAACAAGCGGCCCAGCCCCCGTCCTTGCCCAACGAGGATCGAACCAGCTCAGCCTGGAAACACCACAGAACAAAGCTGGTCAGCTGTCTGGATCTCTTTCTCCGTTATATTGCCTTAAATGTGTTCGTAGAATATGTTCTATCCACCCTCGACAAAGTAGCAAACTGGGCGCGGCAGGGGTCGATGTGGCCAATGACGTTCGGTGCGTCTCCAATCCTCCTGCTCATTTATCATAATGTATTGACGTTACACGAAAGGTCTCGCATGCTGCGCCGTGGAGATGATGCACATGGCAGCTGCACGGTATGACCAAGACCGTCTTGGCGTCGTCTTCCGCGCTAGCCCGCGGCAGTCCGATATCATGATCGTCGCTGGCACACTGACCAACAAAATGGCTCCAGCATTGCGCAAGGTGTACGACCAGATGCCCGAGCCACGTGCGTAGTTTGCAACACATATATGAAATCACTGTGGGTTGACGTTCATTTATTTTACTTTGGCTAGGATGGGTCATTTCGATGGGGTCATGCGCAAACGGAGGTGGATATTATCATTATTCATATTCTGTGGTCAGAGGCTGCGATCGTAAGAATTTCATTCCATCCCTTTCTAAAGCACCGCTAAAATATCCTGTTCCCAGGAATCGTACCCGTGGACATTTACGTACCAGGTTGTCCACCTACTGCTGAAGCATTGCTGTACGGAATGTTACAATTGCAGAGGAAGATGAGACGAAACCGCAAGTCGACGCTGTGGTAAGTCCTCCCGACGCACCCGTTATTCGACATGTTCTCACCTATTCTCAGGTATCGGAAGTAAAATGCGGTTCCGTAGTGCCTCATATACACGCTGCTGTTTCCTATGAACACATAATTCTTGCGCCTTCGATGCTATCCAAATTTCTCATCTCACCAAGGTCCCAATAAGACAAGAAATACATCCTACAATTCGTCCACCTATTATGCACGGCCTTAAGAATCTGACGTTAGGTCAGTTAAGACAGCGATGTCATCCACAGAGCAGCCAATTCCCGCCGAGAAGTATTCCGTGCCGTCTCCGCCAGCCTCTTCTCCTGCTCGACGATTGGCACTCGATCTTGCACCCACACAGCTAGCGCCGTCAAATGAACGAAAGCTTTCTCTTGCTTGCTGATCATCACTTTCACGGACGCTGTGGTATACATCAGCGCCTCTTCAGAATCATGAACACGAAAATAAAAGTCGGTTGGGGAATCAAACAGTGCCAGTCGTCCCATAATTGACTTCTGCTGATGAAAAATGTGACCACACCCACCTGTCGTTCTCTGCGCCGAGGTCATTAAACTCCCCCCAAACAAAAGATTAGATATCTTCTGTATCTGCATCAACCCCAGTACTTTCAAGGCATCGTGATCCGCGCGTCGGTCCTCAGGGAGTGTGTACAAGTAACCTTCCATAACACGGAAATACTCGTCCAAGCAAACTTGTGCCCTGCGGGAAAATGATATGCATTCTTGGAAAGCAAGTGAGTGCATGCAAATGTGAGGATATTGGTTTCGCTTGAAATATTTTACCTCTGTAATCATTCCTCCGACCCATCTCCCCAAAGCTTCCGATAGTCTTGCTCAGCGGCCCACGAATTGCGTCGTAAGTGCGGAGCGCATTCTGAAAGTAATGGTGTGCATGCTGGATGGTTTGCCTGGCGCGTGTCATATCTTTGACAGCATTAGAAGCCTGATAACCAACTCTACTGTAAAGCAGGAACTAGTTGTGATTACAATAGGCACGTACGAGATCAAACGCAGCCTCGCTGTTTAGGATATTGTCCTCGGCTGAGTCAATTGCTTCACCGTCTATGTCTGCATACATTTCGTAAACGGTCATTCACGAGAAATGTAAACGAAGGGAAGCGCCTGACGTGTTCTCGGCATTGCATTCACGCTGAGTAGCAACTGCGTCCACGTATTATCAGCCTCAGCTGCAATCACCATGAGCCCGTCAATCTATGATAACAAAATTCAAATTTGAAATGTCAGAACTTGTACAGTGCATAAGTTGGATGCGTACATTCTTAGACAGCTCTGAGACCCGTGTTTCCATTTGCTGAACTTCTTGCGCTTTCTTCGCCTCGGCTTTATGGGCCATTTCGAACGAGGTTTTCATGGCTTCTGTGTACTCAGCATTACTTTTCCTTCTTGCCTTCCCAGATATAACCGAGAGTATTTTTGGTGAGGTACTGGAATGCAACTTATTGAACAAATTAGCGCTATGAAATGATTTCAAATAGCATGAGATATATCAGAGGAAAATGAGGACGTGAGCCCACCTTTCCTCCCTGAGAAGTCGCAACTCGCTTTGCGATATCTCCAGTCTCGTCTTAAGGTCATCCAGAACTGGACCCAGATCAAATATTTGTTGGGAGGCTTCGTCGGCAGACTTCCATTGCTGGAACTCCTGCGAGAGAGAAAGGTCGTACTGTGGGGGATAGAAGGAGCTGGATTCTCCTGGGCCCGTCGAGCGAGAATGGTGTGCATCAACTGTCGTGAACACTGGTGGTGGGCTTGGAGTTGACGATCGCATTGGTTTAGCAACCAAAGGTGTAGGTATATCTTAGCAGCACTGAGTGACTGACAGGCTAACCTGAATCACGGCGCGACGCAAAGCGTACTGGATGGTATTGGCCAATTCATGCCTCCGTCGAATTGAAGGTGGGTACGTTCAAAAATAGGCCGAGCGCTTATCATAACGTGCGTTGTCACCTGCTGTACAAGGTGTCACGGTCACGGTGGCGACACCTCATCAACACCTTGCAGACTCTTATGAACGAATCATTTTTCAAGTTGGACAATTCCTTCTCTCAAATTTCCCACATCGCCACGGTACAATTTTCCATAAACTAGGACATGCATGCATCATTCGGCTGTTGAAGCAAGCTAATACTGTACACAGAATTCAAGTTGCTAGGACAGTGACGTCGACCAAAGATCAGCCAACTCCCGTCGGGAAGTATTCCGTGCCTCCTCTGCCATCCTCCTCTCCTGCTCGACCACTGGCGCTTGATCTTGCACCCATATAGCGAGTGTTGTCAGATGAGCGAAGGCCTTCTCTTGCTTGCTTGTCATCAATTTCACGGAAGCTGACGTGTGCTTCAGCCTCTCGTCAAAATCATAAGGAGAAAAGAAAGAAGAAATCGATTGGGAAAATCAAGGAGTGCGTAATTGACTTAGCCCATGAGAACAGCGAGCACACGTACCTGCCGTTCCCTGTCCGGATGACATTACACTTCCTCCGTACAGAACATTTTCTATCTTTTGCATCTGCATCAATCCTAGCTCTTTCAATGCATCGTGATCCGCGCGTCGGTCCTCAGGGAGAGTATACAGGTAATTTTGCATCACACGGAAATACTCGTCCAAGCAAGCTTGAGCCCTTTCGGAAAATGAGACGCACTCTTGGAAATCAGAGGCAGTGAGCATACGCCAAATACGAACCATTGGGTCTGGTTTGAGTGGACACTTTACCTCTATAGTCATTCCTGCGGCCAATCTCTCCAAAGCTTCCGATAGTCTTGCTCATTGCCCCCCGGATTGCGTCGTAAGTACGAAGCGCAGTCTGAAAGTAATGATGCGCGTGTTGGATGGTTTGCCTGGCACGTGTCATATCTTTGACAGCATTCGTAGCCTGATAATTAAATTTTGTTGTAAAACAATAAACAGTTACGATTATAATTGGCACGTACGAGGTCATACGCAGCCTCGCTGTTTAGGACACTGTCCTCAGCGGTGTAAATTACTTTATTATCTCCATCTACATTAGAATCCGAAACGGTCATTCACCCGAAACATGGACGAAATAGACAGCCTGACGTGTTCTCGGCATTGTATTCACAGTGTGTTGCAACCGTGTCCAGGCATTGTCAGTCTCAGCTGCAATCACTGCAAGCTCGTCAATCTACGACAACAATTTTGAAATGTCAGAATTTGCACTGTGCATATGTTACAGATACGTACATTCTTAGACAGCTCTGAGACCTGCGTTTCTAATTGCTGGACCTCTTGCGCTCTCTTCACCTCGGCTTGATGGGCGGTTTCAAATGATGCCTTCACGTTTTCAGTGTGCACAGTATTACTCTCCTCGTTTTTCTTTCTAGATATGAAGGAGAGTATTTTTGGCGAGGTATTGGAGTGCAACTCATTGAACAAATTAGCACTATGAAAATATTTCAAATGGAATGAAATGCAACAGGGGAAACAGGAGAGACGTGAGTGCACCTTTTCTCCTTGAGGAGTCGCAACTCGTTTTGCGATATTTCCAGTCCTTTCTTTAGGTCTTCCAGAACTGGATTCAAATCACTTAATCTTTGAGATGCTTCGTCGGCAGCCTTCCACTGCCGAAATTCCCGCGAAAGAGAAAGGTCGTACTTGGGAGTGGGATCTCCAGGATTGACTGAGTTAAATTCTCCCGTCGAACTAGAATGGTGTGAATCATGTGTTGTGAACACTGGCGGGGGGGTTGCGTTTGACGATCGCATTGGAATCAACGTCTGAGGGACAGGTTGCGGTGTGGATATGTCACGGTATTAGTAGCGTTAAGTTCAGATTACTGCGCGCTGCGCAGTGCACTGGATACAGGTCCATTTGTGCGACCTGGCGTTACTGAGATGCCTTCGTTGAATTGAAAGGCATTGATGTGTTCAAAAATAGACCGGGCGCTTTGACACGAACGTGTGTGGCACTGCATATTAGCTTTGAAGTCCTCCTTGATCATTTTCAGTCCTGAGGGAACTGAGGGACACGGTACGGGTGCCGATGGCACTCCTGAGAAAGACGGAAGACGCAGGCCGGTGGACGAATTGGACTGTCAGGGTATACGGAGTGAGGAAATGTTCAAGCGCACCGATGAAAGAGATTGAGAGGGACTGGATAACTGAAAAATGAAGGTTCTCGGCAGGTCTCGCTTTTGAGATTGCTAGTGGGCCATTTTCTTCTATAATACAGCTTTATGCAAATGCAGATGGTTCTATTGCTTCTCTTCGCTGCGCCTTGAAGTGTAGAACCCTCTTGATTAGAGGACGTTCGCCAATATAACAGAAAGACACTATGGTGGCCACGAAGACGGCACTTGCTGTTATGCTGCATACAGCCACCCACCCTTGGCGGACATGATCGTAAATCTACACATTCGAGACTTCGCTTTCGACTCTCTTTGGTTTAAATGGATTTATTTCACTTACCTGGCCACTCAATAATGGTCCGACTTCATTATAAGCATATTAGTTTCAACAAATAGCGAAACAAAATTGAATTACCACCAGATCCTATGCCATATGCAAAGTTAAAGGCACCGAATACATGAGCAACTAGCAGATTACATTAGTGTGCCGTGCTCGGGAGGAATGTGTGAAGGGCACGTACATCCAATACCCGGTATCGTTCTGGCTACTGCAGCCAACTCAGCTGTCAGCGCAGAGACAACACCGGCCATAAAAAAATCTGAAAAGATCTCGTAAACTTATCATATAATATTGACTGCACACACTGGCCACTGCGAAAGACGCGATGAACAATGCGACATGCCATCGCACGATTAGTACCAGCCACCATGGTAGTGATAGCAGCAAAGATAGCGGAGTCATCCATGCAGTACCGTGCCGATCGATATACCACCCTGTTAAAGGCGACGCTACAATATAAAACACAATATAGTAATCACTGCCGGTACAAGAGTATGTGGAAGACTCACAAAAGATTGGCGGTACACCAGACGCAACATATGCCCACCCGACTCGGCCTGGATTAAAATTCCATGTTGATTGCAAGCGCAGTGGGAGTGTTGGGTCTAGTCCCACGAACACCATACTGGCCACATTATCACGAAAACGAACAATAAAAAATTAGGCATATGCGTACCCATAAATGAAGATATTCAGGACGGATGCAAGTGCTCGTGAAGATTTTGACAGAGCAAGTAATACTTGTAACGGGCCTAAATGAACGTTCGGTTGCGCTGTGACCGGCGAGCTACGGCTGGTGTCCTCTGGTTCTCCGGTTGCCGAGATTGGGGGAGCTGACACAGGATCTGTAGGTGATGGTCTATCCTGCCCGGCTGAATTGGTATTACGCGTGGCTGAATCTGTTGAACGAGCAGATTTCTCTTGATTGCCACTTTGATTGCCTGTGAGTTCAGCAGCAGGATCATGGCCCCATTTTAATGCGTCCCTTCTCTCGATAACGAGACTTCTGCCAAAACCCTCCACCGCGGCACATATAATCCCAAAAATGAAAGGAGCTCGGAAACCAAAATGATCATAAAGAGCACCTCCGATAGGTGGGGCAATGACAAATCTTGAAGTCAGAGTTTATGTTTATTAAGGATAGCAAGACAACTTTCGGACTCGCGCACCCTATTGAAATGCTGGACAGTGCGAGGCCAAGTTGCCCTGTCAATATTGCGTTCAAGTGCTGTTCTGACTTAGGAAAAATAAAATAACTTACGTCCTATTTTCTGCTCAGGCGTAGTGTCGCGACTAGACAGTGGTGAATTGCTCGTTTCAATACGGTAATCGCATCGAAGGACCGTGCACCCACAGCAATGCCAGACCGACAACCCATACGGCTGAGGAACTTACGCTTTGAAAAATTCGGGCTATGACCATCACCCAATAATTTGGCGCTTCCATGAACATGACGTTGGAGCCAATTAATGCGAACAGCCCAAACATCATCGGCCACCACCTCGAACGGTAGATCTCAGATAGGTGGGCGACGACTGGGGTAGCTGATGAGGAAAAGCGGAGGTGAGTGCGCGTCTACATCGTAAATAGGCGCAACTTACACACTGATAAACCTGCAGACTGTCATGCAGTACCAATGAGCGTTAAATATTTCCTTCCCAAATGGAAACAAACATAAGCGAAGAGTAACCATCCTGTCCGACCGGATACATTACTGTATCCAAGCTTTTCAAGCTGAAATGGCACCACCGGAATGATGATGGAGTATACGAGGAGGTCTGTTGCGATACCTATGTATTTTCATTGTTTAGCTTAGCATGTAAGTTTTTGAGTATAACGCACTGACCATTGCCTACAACTGCGAACAACTATGTTAAAAATGAGGTGCGGAGTTTCTGTTCGAGCATCCTCCTACCTAGCGTAACAAACCAGACGGAAGAACGCCATTTTAGCCCCAACGGACGCTTTTCAGTACCGGTTAGACCCAACATGAAAGACGAGAGGGAATCCTCGCGATTTTATGCAGAAGACGCCATGACTCATAAAGTTTGTATCGGACCCACTGAAGTGAGTCACAGCGTGCGTTCGGTTGGACGTCCTGTTTGACGCGTGAGCGCAGGAAAAGAGAACGGTACCGCGTGCACGTGGCGGACCGTATACTTACAACACCCACAAGCGTCCATAAATGCCTTTCGTTCGACTAATACTCGAGTAGGTTTTTATGCGTGTCAAAGCTCAACATGTTGTGTATGCGCGCCTCGTGATCCAAATACTACAGTGATGTCATGGTCAAAAATTGCAAAGTCTCTATTTAATTCCGCCACACTCGTCACCTACCACCGACAACTAACCTCCAAACCTCGCCAATCTCATCTTACGCATCTCGTCAACATCTATCACAGGGGACGGAACTTGAGAGGTTGCCGCCGGAGCATCACTCATCTCATCATCATGGTCTGTATCCTGGCTATAATCATGTTCGTCTAAGTCATCCGACGTCGAGGCAGGGAGGGGGACAGGTAAATGCCCCGGTGTTGATTCTTGTTCTGCTACAGGGGTGAACCGTCGAGGCGGAGGTGTCGCGGGTATCGTGAAGCCTTCTGGGATGGTTTCGAGCGATGCTCTTAGTGCAGCTTGCAGCTCTGCATCCTCATCATCGTACACAGCGTGATGCTGTTGATGTGGAGCTGCTGGAATAACAGGCTGGTGTGTTGCAGGCGTGACACCAAAGCTTCCCGGCATCCTCTCCTGTGGCGGAATGTAATCCTCATCAGCTTCATCGTCCTCATCAATTTCAGCACCACCCGCATCGGCTCGTGCCCTTTGTTCCCTCCGACTTTCCTCGATCGCTCTCAACATCTCCCTGTGCTCCTCTTCAACCTCTGCATTACGCATAACATCTCCAATACCTTGACCCAGGCCTCCAGGAGCGCTCGGTCCCTGTGGTCGCCGCAATGAATGGAATCGCGCGATCTCGTCATCGTAGCTCTCCCTAAGCGCCGCTTCCTGCTCACGCCGCATCTGATCCATGATCGCTTTATTCCGCGCCATGCTCGCAGCAACAGGATCTGCAGAGCCAGCGGTGCCTTCATCGTCGATGTCGTCTTCGTTCAAGCCATGGAGACCAAGAGCACCAGTTGGTGCAGAGGGTGTCGGGACGAAACCGGAAGATGGAGGTGGTGGTGCGGGTCGGAGTGAAGGAGCAGGTACGGGGTGGTGGTTCGCCGCCATCCCTGCGTAGTCACCGCCTGTTAACGATGCTTGGAGTGCAGCCTGCAGCTCGAAATCTTCATCCTCGAAGCCGTTCATCTCATGTGACGGTTCGGATTCTGATCCTCCTGGGCGTGTGTTCGACGAACCCTCTCCGCGAGGACCATTCTGCGCGTCTACAGTAGCAGCAATTATATCTGCATCGACGCGTGGGAGAGCTATCGGTGCATTTGGGTTGGCTTGACATACAACAAATACGGAATACCCTGCCAAAAATTTCAATATTACAATTAGGCAAATGTAAGTATAAGACCGGCCTTCAGTTTCCATTTGTTGTAAAACCATGCTCAGATATAAAGGACTAATCCACTCAGGCCGGTCGAGCGATGAGTTGAGGTTGAACCAATGTCCTTCGCCGGGATCCTCGTCGACATTAGGCAGAGCAGGGCCAAAACGGCGAAGAGTGAGCCAGTGCTGTTCGAGGTTGAGAATAAACGCCAGCTGCTTGCTGCAAACATTAATTTTCAAAGTTAGCATGAGGAGTGGGATGTGTTATTCATAACACGAACTAAGGCTGGTCTTGGTAGCGCCTCATCTCTTCACCACGCCAACGAACGAGACTGTGTGATGAATTGTTGGTGATAATATGGCGTAGGAATAATCCACACACTTCAGGCCCCATACTTTCAGTGCTTGCTCCATGACTTGCACGGAGAAGAATCCTGCACGCCTGAATTAAATTTATTTTACTGTCTGGAGGCTGTAAAATCGCACCAGTATCATCCATATTTGCACTGGTTTCTTCGTAAGACTCCACGCTGAGCGATTCACGCTCAAGCGAATCTACAGATTTGGCGAGATGTGCCAAATCGGGTGCGGTGAACTTTCATCCGCTCTCAATATTCCATCTTATCAGTACACCACACGTGAAACGCACGTAATTTCCTTCTATACATCGTGGTGAGTCAGAATACGAGCAGAAAAGCTTCGCGAAGGGAAAACGCACGTAGAAGCGAGTTCAGAGCGTGCTGTGCACAAAGCATCGATCCCGACTGTTGTCTCTCATGGTAAATCGATCTTGTCAGCTCTCTCAGCTGCGTCATGCTTTCCAGATGTTATTGACTCGATATTCGGACAGATGTGGGTAGAAAATGAGGGAGAATGGAGGAGATAGAAGAGGCTTACGCGTATGTTGTTGGAGACTCGTACAAGACGCGGTGCCACAATTATGACTTCCTTTTCGGCGAAAGCCGGTCCGGTACCTCTCTCTGCGATTCACTCTTACGTTCCTCATGTATTTGTCGCCATATTACTTCGCAAGCATTCAACGTATTATAACATTCAACGGTCAACTTGTTCTCATCATTTTATATCTTACACAGCAATTCGCAATTATCAACCTCATGGAGAGGACTGTGGTGCAAGTTTGTTAAGTGTCAATGAACTTTGCCATGTGCTAGGCAATCCAAAGGGATGCGTGCCAAATTAGCCGCAGACTGTCACTTTCAAAATTCCCCATAAATAAATATGTTACATGCATCCCTGTATTAGAGTACGTCGAAATTTGACGTGGAAATGTTTCCAACTTGCAACGGGCGAGTTCAGCCTAAGTTGCCGCGCACGATATAGCCTTTTCGGCGAATGCCGGAGGCGCGTCTCCCTGCTACCATCACTCAACGCCTTTTTTACTTCCCCTTGTTTTTCTGCGCTCACAAAATTATAATGGTCAAGCGACAATCACTGCTATTATGTTCCTTATGTTGTCTTCCCTTGGCGTTTGCACAAGACTCGCCATTTGACTGCCATGTTTCCCTCGACGGAGGTGCACGCAAATACGATCTCACCTCGCTGAAAGGAGAGCACACTGCCTCGCGGACGAGGGACACGCCGCCCACGACTATGGTCGATGAGGTGCGGTTTGACCTTTGCGAGGATTTGAAGCCGCGGGATGGCGTGGCGGCGGCGGACCAGGTGCGTAAGACGCGTCATGCGGCGTGTGCGGGCTGTTGGCTGCGTGCTGCGGTAGGCTAATGCTCTGGTGACAGTGTACAAGTAATACACGCGCGTGCTTTACGAAGACGAACAAGAAGACGGAGCAAGGTGATCGAATAGTGGCTGTTATTCCAGTTGCACGGTCGGATGGACAGACGACTGTCGAAGTCTCCTCATTGTCATGTGAGAACCATTGACCATTTTCCCATGGTGAATGGCAATGTAATTCCTTGCAAAGCACCAAAGGGTCTCCAATTAATATTTCACGGCTCACCATACCCAACGACGGACCCACAGCCCCAGACATTTAGTGTCGCACTACTTTGCGATTCAACGACCTCTTCTCCGCAGTTCAAATCTTACAACAATTCACAACTATCTGTAGAATGGAAAACACCGGCGGCATGCGAGGCGGATGGCAAGGAGCCTCCAAAGGACGGCGACAAGGAGGGCGATGGTGGGAACGGCGGCCAGGAAGACGCTCATGTTGGCAGTGGTCTTGGCTGGTTTTTCCTTCTGTAAGAATTTGATGTCCATGCCTGTTTTCGCGTACTCACTTCAACCAACAGCCTTTTGCTGGCTTTCGCCGCGTATTTCGCTCTCGGGGCTTACTATAATTACACGACTTACGGAGCTACAGGGTCGGATCTCATTCCGTAAGTGCTGTACTCCTTCACACCCTCCCCGATTGCCCTGACCGGTTCGTCTCTGCCAGTCACCGAGACTTTTGGCGAGATGTGCCATACCTTATCCGAGACGTTGTCTCTCACTTGTGCTCATCCTTCCGACCGAGACGCACTTCTAGTAGGGGTGGATACATAGCAGTATGACACACAATTTTTATTCAAGATATGGAAATATTAGAGCACTTGGGATGTGGTTAATGATGATGATTCCCAGTTTTCGGAAATTTAAGAGCTGTAGTGTGCGTGACAAAGTTTGTGACACAATCACGGATCCCGATCATGCAACACTCCGTCAACTCTAGCAGCACCTCTGAGCCTCTAAACTCCCACTGGTCAGACGAATCTGCGTTACTGCACACATCATACGCACCAAACAATGTAGCAGACTTATCTCTGTCAGAACTCTCCTTGAACGACCCACCAACACCTCAACCAGGTCCATCCAATCCACCACGTCCAAAGTTCAGCCTCTTAGCCCAACCACGACTTTTGATACTCGATGATCTGGAAGACAATGCGGATGGACGTAGTGAACCACTGAATCTGAATTTGGTGGAAGAGGAGGATGAAGAGGGCGAACACGAAGAAGAGAGCGATGAGAAGAAAGCGGAGGACGCGGAGAATCGGAGACGTGTCGCGGCAAGGACGAGGCAGGAACGTCTTCAACACGACCTATTCGTCCTGCAGAAATTGAACGCGGCGTTCTCGGTGTATAATAGCGCGTTGCGCGACACGCGGTCTGCCACAGAGGTGTGTGGCAATAACTTGTTTACCTGAATCTACGACTAATCACGCGTGCACGCGTGTGGCATAGAGGGTATCAGATCAATTGCGTCAGACGGACGCCTTGCTGAATAAATATATTGGAATTCTGGAGAGGTCAGAGGACGTGGCACGGGTTATATTCGACGAGCGGTGGCAAGGTGCTGAACTCGTGCGTCATATTTCAGCTTTGTATACGCGACGGTGTCACAAAGAACTAATCACTCATGTGTTGCCGTACAGGACGAAGAGCTCATCGAGCGCGAAAAGCGCGAAGCCGAGGATCGTGCGCGTCGCGAAGAGGAGGAACGCGTGCTCGCAGCGAAGAAGGAGGAAGAACGAAGGGAGCGAGAGGCACGCGAACGCGAGCAGCGCGAAGAGCGCGAACGGATTGAGGCGGAGAAGAGGGAGAAGTTGGCTTCGAGAGCTGGGTATGGTGCAGGTGGAGTTAGAGGAATGAGGGGGACGAGGGCGTCGATGAGAGGCGCGAGGGGCGCGTCGCGAGCTTGTAAGTTGCGTTTTATGCTGTTGTTGTTGTGAATACGACTGACGGGATTTTTGTTGGTGTGGGGAACAGCACCAACGAGTGGAATACCGACGCGAGGACGCGTGTCTACAGCGGTTCCGACGAAAACAACGTCAAAGGTTCCCCGTCCATCGTCATCAGCGTCTGTACGGTCAACGGCGTCCTCTGTACGGTAGTTATATATTGGCGTTCATTCCTCGTATTCCCCCCCGTCCAATGATACCCTGCATTGCATCTGAATGCCTGGCCGAACCCATTTGCTCTATGCCTGGACTAATTGTAACCCGTAATACTGTAATGTTGACAACATCACACGACCAATCGCACGGCAATATTCCATCACGAAGTAAATGACTCTTTATTGGTTTGGTCGTTAACGATTCTCTTGGGTTAAATATGCGAATATCGATGCAATGCAGTGTACGAAATTGGATGTGGAGGTGTGTAATAGGGCAACAACATCACCGTCCATGCTTTGGGTAGATGTAATAAAATGCCATCGATACCTGTATTTTCTACAAGAACGCACGAGGGACGATTATAATTTGAGTGCAGCGCGTTGCGATGGCACAACGGCGGTGAGTGGATCAGATCAGAACTTCCATTCTGATTCGACTTCCATGGCCCAGGGGACTATTAGGGTACATGGTGAGTGAATGGGAAATGGTAGGAGAAGGAAGGGGAGACGAACATTTAGTGAGAAGGGTCTTGGAGAAAATCTTCTGGATGGGGACGTCGTGGATCTTGCACCAGGCGGCTGTAATTCTGCAAACGATCATTAGATGCATAGCAAGAACTCCAATGACAAAAACATACCTAGGATCCAAATAATTAATTTTACTACGGGAACCGTTAGCCAACACGCAGCACAACACAATATGTCAAGGCATACCTCGTCCCCAGCGAAACCTCCTTGCCCTCCTCCCGGTCCACCATCTGCAGCTTAAAAGTCTTGATCTTCTCTCCAAGTTTCTCAATCGACTCCTCTATCTTCTCCGGAGCCTTCTTTCTCCCCAAATCCGCTTTCCCCGTCCCGCGCTCCTGCTCTAACCGGTCGTACTCTTCCTCTATATCCTTCAGCCTGTCCTTCAAGACGGACTTCTTCTGCGCCTCCTTCCCGTCCGCCTCGAGCTTCTCGTTCTCCTTCGCAAACTTTCGCTCGGCTTTCTCGATCTCCTTTTCCTTCTGCGACTTCTCGTGCTGCGCTATCCACTCGTCATCCATGTCAGATTCGTCGTCTTTGTATGCCTTGTTTTTCTTGTACTTGGGGTCCATGGCGAATAACACGTGCCGTAATTTCATGCGCTCGTACTTGAATCCGCGAAGCTGACGTACAACAACAACTATGAATAAAATGATGAATGAACCAAAATAAAGTCCCAACCTTGTCAGTCAGCTTCTCCATCGATGCCGAGTGGGTCTTCGGCACACTACGCTGATGGTTACACAAAATAGCGACCATACGGTTAGCCTTGTTGTACGCATTCAGCTTCTCCTGTACACTGGCTTTGTCAGGCGTATACTCGTCGAGCTGCTGCTGGAACGTGATCGACGCGTTGTAAGTACGGAAGACCTTCGCTGTCAGCCCCTTCATGTACGACGCCAAATGCTTATTCAACCCCGTGGTCTGCAACGAATGAATCAATACGAAATCGTCCCATGCACAACCCGGCGGCGGTAATGGAAAGTAGAACTCACAGTGACACGGTCAAACAAATTATCGTCATCATTCTTACCACCCTTGAAGATCCTGATGTTCTTGAAGATCTGATCCTCCACGTCGACTTTCTTGTAATACCGGATCGAGTCTTTACCCAGGAAGTCGAAGATGATGAAATTCGGCTGCTCGAGGGTGACATGTTCGCAACGCAGCGAACAACAGCCAACGGTGTCAGCCTCGTCTTCGCCCTTCTCGTTCCCGGCACGAAGGGCGAGGCGATCGATGAAGTACATGGCAGTGGCGCGCTGACGATCGGCCATGACTTTACTTTTAAGTTCGTTGTTGTAGTCTTGCCGAATGCGGTCCACGTGTTTCTACAACGGAATAGCATTTGAGCGATGTGAATAAATGAGATAACGAATCAGACTGACCTTGAGTTCCCGAGCCTTCTCGAACTTCATCATGTCACTCTGGCCTTTGAGAGAGCTACCAGCCGCCAAGAAGACATATTTATGCTGGCCATTAATGTTCTCCGTCCAGTTCGCTAACCAGGTGACGGTCTGGTCGTGGATAACCTTCTTCCACTTGCCAGGCATGTTAGGCTTCGGTATCGGAACACCCTGCTGGATGTTGATGGTGATGTCCTCGGGAGTAACACGCCGCTGTAAAGTTGATAACAGTCAGTATCATATCCAGAGGCACATGTCACCACCACAAACACACGAATGATGTGGGCAGATTGAATACGTACCTTAAGACAACCCTTCTTCGGATGTTCTCCTCGACCACGGAACAAGCCTGGCGGTTCGATGCGGAAGTTGCCTACTTTCTCCTTCCTCCCATCCAGGACGCACGTCGTGTATTTCTCCTCCAGCGCGTCCTTCGCCTTCTTCAGCTCCTTCTTCTCCGCGGTCGTAAGCCCCTTCTTCCTGACTTTCTCGGCGTCGAAGTATTCGTACATAGGCCGGAAGTCGCACAGCTCGAATTTATCGATGATAGTGCCGTCGGGCTAAGGTTTACGATAAATTGTTAGTGAGCATAGGAAGGAAAGGAGGAGGGATTTGTTTACGGGTGGATGTTTCGTCAAGACTTTCTTGAAGTCTTGGAAGAAGTTCTTGTTGAACGTGGCGTCCTGCGCATGTTCGGTTTCTATCATCGCGCCGTAGAATCCAGCGACCTCCTCAGCTTCAGTTGATAGTGTGACGGGTTTCCCTAAAGCGCACCGTAAGCAAGATGTAGACGAATGGAAAATGATATCATACCATTGTACTTCATTCTGACGTCTGATGGCAAACGTTCATACGGCGGAGGGAAGTAGACGCCATTGTGATCCAGCGTCGCCCATTTAATGGAACCATCGCCATTTGGGTCCTCCATCTCCCACCACTTATAAACCTCCTCCTCCTCTGCATCCTCCTCTTCCTTCTTCTTTCCCCTCTTCTTCTTCGGGGTGGCGCCATCGGGTTCCTCTTTCGCTGTCTTCTCCTTTGATTTCTTCGGCTTTGGGGTAGCTGCAGCATCCGACGTGGCCTCGTCCTTCACCTTCTTTGTCTTATCCGCCACTGCTTTCTGTTTCTTGAGAGGTTTCTCATCTTCCGACGCGTCCGGGTCGGCTTTGGGAACGACGTTCTTAGATTTGCCGTTTGTTGCAGACGTGGATGCCTTCTTGCGTGGCTTAGGAGCGGGTTTCTCGTCCTCGGACTCGGCGCTATAGTCTTCCTCTTCCTCCTCTTTCTTCACCTTCTTCTTGGGTGGCGGCTTCGCCTTGCCATTCCCATTCGCCTTGGGCTGTAGTTTCTTCCTGACCAAAGGCTTGTCATCTTCATCATCACCGTCATCATCGCTCTCAATGCTCGACGTGGCGGGGGCGACGTGTGTCTTGTGTCCGTTTAGTTTGCCGTTGCTGTGACCGTTGATGCGGTTGGCAGGAACAGTTGTGGCGGCGACGGCGCCTGGCATAGGCACGGAGGCCGATGCGACAGATTTGGCAGGGGATGACGCCAGCGGAGTGTCGCTATCGCTCGACGAGTAGTCGGCTTTGCGCTTCATGTGGCGGCGGCGAGGCGCGGTGGAGTCAGACTTGGCGGGTGAAGTCTGAGACTGTGAGTATTCCACACTTTAGCATGTATGTAATATATACAACAAAATATACAAGACGTACCAGAGGCTGGTCGCTGTCGGTCATAAAGCTGTCCTCGTCATCCATCACAGCGGCCCTGCCGTTGGCGGACGCGGCGTGACCGTTCTGCGTGGCACGCGCTTTCGGGATGACGCCGAGTGGCTTGTCGTCGTCTGACGACATTGAGACATCTGAAGACATACGAGCAGAATAACGATGGGATGGAGGGAAGAAAGAAAAGGGGGAGGAGTGATGCGGTGGGAGTGGGTTGTTGTTTATATAGTCCCTTCCTGTCGTCTGTCCTCGGCACCCGCCTTCAGGGGACAAGTCTGATCACTCCGGCCCTAAACCGCTTATCAAATCTCCGTATTAGCTCATCTCTCGCCTCTTTCACAGCCCCTTCACTTCACCCCAGGTAACTTACTTGTATTCCCTACACGTTCCACACCACGATCCTCACAGCCTCCCAGGTATATATACAATGGCGGAAGGCCCGCTATTTCGTGATCCTTGGGCAAAGCGCGAGGCGTGGCGAAAACACCCCGTCTTTTCAAACAGGGCCATGTTCAAGAACATCTTCCCCGGCTTTGGGATCGCGGTCGTCGCGTTCTCTGCGTATCTCGTCTGGGACAACGTCATGCAGAGTAGCAAAGCCCACACGCACGAGGACAAACCACACCATTGAGACGTGAACGACAATCCCTTCATTTGCTTCTGCCAGAAATGCTCATTACGTATAATGTAGGTGGCATGGAATGGAATGTTTAATTCGAGCTTGAAGGCACAGACCAAAACCGTTCAAACAACACGCCACGTAGAGAAAGGAGCGCGGAGCCGAACTCATGAGAGGTCGTCAATCGTACCTCACTTGACCATTGTACGGCGTCACTCCGGGGCGACTCGGAACTAAAATACAACCGATGTTTGCTGCTCCTCAGCAGGCGCCTCCTCGTTCTTAAATCGCCGAAAGTACTTTTCCCGAAAGTCCTTGTGTGCTGGTATTCGAACTTCTTCCAGGCTGCGTGTTATCCCCTCGACCGTGACGTCCTCTGCGTGGTCAAATGGAGAAGTGAACGACTCCGTCGTGGTCTTCTTGATCGTTATTAACTGCATTCGACGTCAACCCACCTTCGCTGTAACTCACCATGTAAGGAATTTAACTTACCCGTCTTCCCCACAACCCGAAATCCTGCAACGAATTAGCGACCACCTCCATCCCGTCACACAACATATCATATATATCCAGCTCCTCATACTCGTCCGTCACCGTCGGCAGGAAGAACACCAGTCTGCCATTTGGCTTGAGCATGTACCGCGCGAATAAGATGAGGTCCACGACGAGATGCGAGAGTTCGTATGGTTTCGTTGGGGGGATACACGGGTCTGCACTGCGAGGTTGTAAGAATGATATGCATCTGCTATGGCTGCGAACTGAAATACGCACGCGTGGGCTTCTCTACCTGCAGTACGAATGTCTACCCGCTTTTCGGGGTTCTTGCGTCCAAGGCGCTTGGCTCCTGCACGTACGCCATCTAAGAAAATAATCCTGCACAGTTAGCCTAGTAGCCCTCTTTCCTCGGACTGTAGACTCACAAGGGGGATCCGTAACGATCGCATCAAACAACGCCCCACACCTCCACGGATTCCTCGTAACGTCAAACGTGCATACATCCACTATCCTTGCCTCGACGCCATATTGAGTCGCGGCGCGCATGATGCCTGGCGTTTTACCTGCAAAAACACACGTCGTGCATTTTATGAATATTTTATGTGCACAGGGACAAGAGGGGGGAGGAGGGAGAACATTACCCGCCCTGTCTAACCTTTGCCGCGCATCTGTCGTCCGTCAATGTCAGACCCGAAGAAATGGGCGCCGAAGTGGGCTGTGGTCTGTGAATGTTAATGCATTGGAATGGCTTCAGTTACTCATAACATCGATTTGAGAGGGGTGGGGGACGGACGTATGCCATGCTTCCAGTTCCGATGAACGGGTCGTACACCATGCTCCCCGATGACGCCTGCAAAGTATATTAGTCGGTTAACCATGTCTGAACAAAGTGGACATACCAGCGTCTGGTTGGCCATGAGCAACGATATCTCAGCCTCCATGCTCGTGCTCCCGAAAAACGACCGCTTCTTGACGTCGAATTTCTTGATCAAGGATCTGGCCGTCCCTTCTGCGATCTACGCGAGTGCACAGTTTAGATACACATGAAATAAATAAGGGATCCGGGGAACGGTGAGGTAGCGAGACTTACCAACCTCCCGAAATATATGTGTTTGAATTCGCCATCGTGGTCGTCCCGTTTTCGCGTCGAGCCCGCACCCCAATCGTCATCTACACGGTATAAAACGGTCATCTTTCATAAAGCACAATTCAAGATGGCACCTACATTCCTCCCAAACAGCCAACTCGATCTCCGGATCCCTCATCGCGATCTTGCCCTTCAGATCCATAAAATGAAAGCTCTCCACCACGGCTACCTGCCTTTCCTGTGGTATCGTGTGGTTATATGCGGATACTTTGAAGCGGAATGTCGTGGAGGGGATGTATTGTGACCATAGGGCTGCGTTGGCTGTCGTTTGTGCGAAGATGGCGGCGTAGGAGTCTCCGTGTGCGTACAGGTGGTATATTGCTCTATCAAAATTTCAGATTAATTTTTTTGGTTATGAGGGGTTGTCGTTGGGCAAAGCAGGGAACCCACCTGATCAAAATACACCTCCGAGCAAGCAACACCGCGTGCCCCTCCTCCTGTAACTCAACAATCCAGAACGGCTTCGCGGGATCCCACTCTTCCTCATCCGGAGGCCAGGAAATCGTGATCCCGTGTAACTCTGCGATAGAATTGAGCTCTGGGAGACGGAAGTCGTCGTGCGCTTGCGCGAAGTGGAATATACAGCGGATGGTCATAGAGTCAGATCTAAGGGCCTGTTCGGCAACTTTTCCAAATCTGGAGCTGTTTCCGGCTGGAGCAATTCCTCAGCCCCGCAGAAACCGTCCATAGATTTCCAAATCTGAAATTGTGTCCGGCGAGCCGAACAGCTTTATTCTCCGACCGTTGTCACGCAACGAGGTTAACAAATTGCTAATGAATTGAGAAGCAAACCCTACATTTATTAACCCCTATGCAGATTTCCAGATTAGGAATGGGTTTGAGCCGTTTCTAAAATCAGGCCCTTTTGGATCAGATTTCCAAATGAAAACGGCGATGGAAATGGGTTACCGAACAGGTAAATTTCTCCCGTTGCCAGTTTTGGAAATGTTTCCAAATTTTGGCAGGTGGTCCAAATTTGGAAACGTTGCCGAACAGGCCCTAAACGTAGGTTCCGGTGTCCGAAACGCGTCGAGCCGAGCTTCATCGACGCGCCACAACGTAAGCTTGAACGTAGCTTGAAGTTGAATGAGTGACAAGATTCGCGTTGATGGCGCAGACGGAGCTGTATGTCTTACTCTTTGCGTTGCTCGATGAACTGAAGTCAGGGGGGAGTACGTATTGGTATACACTCGAATACTACTCATGGCTCATTGCACTTTACACATTGATCAGTGACCGACGACTTTCTCCAAAAACTGCGCCACATCTTCCCGGACACACTCATAATCGCGGCCTTGGATCTAGTCGATCGCGAGCGCGGTGTGTGCATTCCCATCCATTGCAATTTTCCAGGTCGTTCAAATTGGATACAGTGATAAAGCTCCAATCCTCCTGGGGCCGGACGTTCTTCGAAGTCCTCGGCTCAACAGGGAGCTACACAGTCCACCCCTTGCTCCCATCCGCGACCCCCGTGTACTGTAACTGTCCGTCGTTCACCGTGTCTGTCCTTCTCTCCGAAGATTTATTGATGGTGAGCACGATAAGTTAACATCTTTGTACATCATTTATTAGTAACATATGGATACGCTTCGATAGTGCAAACACGTGCTGGCGGTGCATGTGGCTCAACGCTTGGAGAGGTGTTCGGAGAGGAAGATTGCGTTGGAGGATTTACCCAGTGTTGTAGCCAGGCAGTCGAATATATTCTTGGCTGCTTGACATTGGCGTGCTCTCCCTGTCTTCCAACCTGCGGTGCGTCGTTTCCAAGTCTTTCACCAAACCCTCATCGAACGAATCAACCATCGTTGTTGATCAACGCTCAGGCTGCGTCGGGATCTTTGCAATTTACGTAATTATGCCCCAGTCTGGCATTTGACCACAAAATTGTCTCTGTCGTCTCTGAGCATGGCCACTGGCGCGGATGTCCCCACCGCAAAGAAACCCGAAAAGACAAGAAGCGCTTCGGTGTACGTCCTGTCGTCTAATTTTCTACGCTCGAAAAGTCTTACGGCACGATCAAGGTTGGCGGCAAGCGAGGCCGACTTTCAAATGTGGCTGAAAGGGTCCAATGCACTTGTGTCCTCCGAATATCCAGAGAACCTTCCACAAGCTGCAAAGGATGTACTGCAAACAGAACGTCTGCCTGCAACATTTTTTAGTGATATCGCGTGTATCAGTCTATTCCTTGACGCGAGAGTTACTGATTGTTTGTTGGCAGGACCAGACTTTGTTCTCTTGGATCCAGAAGCCGCTGTTTGACGATGCATCTGCGCAGCTCTCAGCAGAGGTGTTCGCCGACATTACATTAGGCAAAGCACTCGCACCTCTGATGAGCGTGCCAGAGAGTGAGATTCTCCGCAGGATGCTGCCCAACCTCATGTACGCATGTTCGAGGGCGAAAGAAAATGCTCGGTGTCCCGTTTTATCAAATGAAGCGACCCAGCTAACACCTGTGGACGACATAGTCAAACTGGCATTCTTAGAGAGTGAATGCAATAGTTATGCCTTTGGGTAAGAATTTTGATTTTTATAATGATTTTATTGCAACCCTCACATTTCATCAGGCGAGAAACGAAGCTCTGCATGAGCCGTTCGACATCCACCACCAAAGTCGACTGGCTCTGTATTGCCGATACCTGCATCTTTTCTCGGCTGAGAGAATTCTTCGTCCATGCTAAAATTACAGAAGAATATTTGAGCATCTCTCGGCCTTTCCAGTACCAGTATGGGCAGATCTTCATATCCTTGAGTTTCCATGCCAGCATAAGCAAAGGAGCCCGGGAATCAACCAGCTAACTTACTACATGTTGACCGCCCAAAACCAAAGGCGAGCGTTAGGTTTCAACGACCACTGTGTATTTGGTACTCGAACAAGCAACTCCACTGCCTTCGTGTATATCTCATTTTGGCTAGAGGGTGTGAGTGTCTGGCCAATGTTGCACTCGTTGGGTTTGCCTCTCATTCTGCTGTATAGATATGCCGGATTGCGCCTGTCTCCAAATTTGATATGACAAAGCCAGCAGATTGCATTAGATTTTTCATTCTGCTCAGAAAAATTTCTCGATATATCACACACACACTGAACGGTTTATACCATACCCACAAACAGATGATCCTCAAAGAGGATAATTCGGATTGGAAATCATTGAAGTGGCGAGTGGACAGGCCGCAACGAACACCCAGTTCAAACTCTAGCGAAGTGGACGACAACGAGGCGGAGAGCAGCGACAACGGAGAAGCCATAGGGGGTGATACGACAATCTGGTCGCCGGACGAAGAGGACCACCAAGAACTTGACAATCTGACATTTGTTGCAGCACGCTGCAGCAATGTATGGAAGTTCGGCGAACCAATGCCGCTTACGCAGGAAAACCTAGAAGCATTGGATGGCCTTTCCCGATAGCTTTTCTTTTGACACGGTCAACTTCATATCTTTGTAGTGTCGCAGCTAGACCCGGGCCTCGTCGATCGCGAGTGCGGTGGGTGCATTCCCACTCCATCTACATTTCATTTTGCTTGCTCATTACTCAAATTCGATGCAGTGATAAAGCTCCAATCTTCCTGGGGACGGACGTTCTACGACGTCCTCGGCTCAACAGGGAGCTACTCCGTCTACCCCTCGCTCCCCTCCGCGACCCCTGTGTACTGCAACTGTCCGTCGTTCACCATGTCTGTCCTCCTTTCCGAAGATTTATTGATGGCGAGCACGACATAAGTTAACATGTTTGTGCATTATTTATTAATAACATATGGCTACGTTTCGATAGTGCAAACACGTGCTGGCGGTGCATTTGGCTCAACGCTTGGAGAGGTGTTCGGAGAGGAAGATTGCGATGGAGGATTTACCCAGCGTTGTAACCAGGCAGTCGAATATATTCTTGGCTGCTTGACATTGGCGCCGTGCTCACCCTCTTTCGACTTGCGGTGCGCCGTTTTCGGTATTCAAGTCAGGAAAAGGCAGCGGTCCACTGAACACTTCATCTGCGAAGTGAACATACCAGTGTAAAGCGCAGATCGCGTATTCACTCACGCGAAACCCTCGAGAGCAGAAAGAATGTTGCAGGTATAATATTATGAGTCTATCGGTCATGCATGGGTGAGGCAGGAATACAAATGATGAAGTGGGAAAAAAAAGCAAGACGTCGGTCAACAACATTACGGACCAGAAACGCGCATAAAGTAACGAATTAATCCATGTATTTCGGCTTGTATATCCACGCAAGCCCTATCGTACTAGCCCCCTGCGCCGCCTACCAACACAAAATCGCCGTTGTCAGTATGCACTTATATAGAAAAGTGGATGAAGAGGAACGTACAGCAGCCCGGTACCACTTCGCCGCGGCCTTGCGGTCCTTCTTGCACCCCTTCCCGTTCGCAAGGCAGAATGCGAGGTCTTGCTGGGCGTCAGGGTCCCCGAGGTGGGCGGCCGTTTCGAAGTAGCTCTAATATATGTGTGATTTATTTGGTAAATGAGTGGAAGTGGGGGAATGGGAGGAAACGCACGACAGCCATCTTCTGATCCCGCTCGACACCCCAGCCTTGGAAGAAACTCTGCCCGACTTCGTAGACTGCCAACACGAGTTCGGTCTGTAAACAAATGAATTAACGTGATAAACATGCAAGGAGACAGATGCACAAACCTTAATGACATCCTTCCCCTCCTTCGCCGCCTGCAAATCCACCACCGCATGCTCCGCCGCGCGCTTCAGCCACCTAAACGCCTTCGGCTCATCCTTCGCGCAACCCCACCCATGCCTCAAGCTCAAGCCCCACATCAGCATCCCGACACAACACCCCCCGTTCTCCGTCGCGCTCTTCTCGAAGCAGTACGCGGACTCCTGCAGGCGGTTCGCCTCGTGGTGCGATATGCCGAGCTGGACGTACTCCTCCGGTGTGCCTGGCTGGGCTGCGCCTTGCTGGTGGCCGAGACGTGAGGAGCTGGTGTTACGGCCATCGTTGCGCTGTAAGGAGCCGGTAAGCTGTTGGTCTGGAGGGGCGGGTCCGGAGACGCCGCTTGGGAATGTGGTTTGTTTGGGTGATGGACTGAGTTCGTAGTATGAGTAGGTCGAGTACACCGATTCGGCAGGCGTGTGTGAACGGCCGAGGTCTGGGCGGCTGGGGATTGAATTGAAGGTCTTCGGTGTGGACACGGATGGAGATAGTGAGGGAGATGATGCCGAAGGTGTATTGGGATTACTCGAATACGGGTCCGACGACTGTGAGCGTGGTGAGAGTTGTGAATAGGATGGCGAACGTGATGGTCCAGGATTCATAGGTGACGACATCAGCGTGGACGATCCCTTCCCAGAAGACGACGCCACGCTATTCGGTGAAGACGGCCCATGACCAAACGAAAACGTCGACGAATTCGGCGAAGACGACATTTTGGACGGTGAGCGATCGCGATGGGCATTGCGTTCCAGCACGCGCTGCTTATGCACATCCGCAGCTGGGACAATCGGCGGGAGATTGGGACGCGAGAAGTTTAAGTTAGCGGGTATGACGCTGGGTGTTCGGCCAGCTTTGATGGTTGGGACCAAGGGAGGCTCGGGATAACAGCTGTCATCCTCATCATATGCATCGTTATCTGGGACAGTGGACGAACGTGGCGAGGACACGACGACGATGGGGAGGGGCACGCGCGGGGTCTCGTATGCGCGAAACGCGAACGGCTCGACGTCGCTATCTGGCCTCGTACCCGCCTCCGAGGCGGTCTGCCACGAGTCTCTGTACGGCTCGTCGTTCTCGAAGTTCGGTGGGACGGACGCTGGGTATGGTGCGTGTGGGTTGTTAGACCACTGTGTGGAAATGTTGTTGGCACGGGAGTCGACGCCGGACTTGAGGACGTTGGAGTAGAATTGCGCAGAGGTGACGGTGTCGTTGCTGTATAAACTCGAGTCGTCTGTCACTTCGCCGTCGTCGTTGACGACTGGTCGTGAATAGACTGGTCTCCCTGCAGGTTGAGATGTGAATTTCGACGACGATGGTGTTGGTTGGACTCCCGATCTAGGATTGTTGTTGGCTGACCACGACTGCTGGCCATAGCCGTTGGCAGTCGATGACGACGAGGATGCATAGCGAGCAGAATCGTAGTACGGTCTTGCCGCAGAGAAAGAGCGCGACGACGACGAGGATGCTTGTTGGGTATAAAGATCGCGGTATGAAGTTGATGGCGCCGTGGCAATTTGAGGAGCAGACATCAAGGTTCCTGGTTCCTGCGCTGTCCTCTGGTTGGTGGGATTGCAATGGTCAATGTACTGGGGGTTTGAAGCTAAGTATTGCAGAGCTGGTGGACATAAATTAGAGTGGGTGGGCGCAGCAAAGAGCGTAACTAGGTGAGGCGGTAATCCGGCACTATCTGAAATCAGCACTGCGCTTGGCACTATATAGTGCTCTACTTCAACTTTGCGCCTTGCCTTGTTCCTTCATGAGCGTCCATCTGCCACACCACCTCACTCACATCCGAACTCTGTGGTGGTACTGGCTCGGTGCAGCAAATACCTGAAACTACCGTCTGACCGTCTGACTGCTGTTCGGATTCTTGAAGAAGGCTTGTTGTAACTTGAAGACCAATATTCTCAAATCCACCAGTCACTTTGGCGGTCGAACTTGCTAGCGAACTTGATTCTTGACATTTGAACCTTCTGCCTTGCTCTGAGAAATAGCTCTCCGACAATTTGAACTATTCATGATTTCACTGGCTCTTGTCTTGGTGTTTGTTGGTTGTTGGTAACGTATGATCTTTCGTACTGCTCGTTTTCTTGCCCTGGCCAAGCATTGTTGGTTCTGTACGCCGGATCATTCAATAATTAATTTCACGGACACTTTCCCAGCGCTTGACGAGTCCGGAACGATCCCCGAAATGTGGGTATGGACTTGCAGGTACTTCCCGTTCAGCTCATGGATGGAGCCTGGCCCGATATTCCCTCCGATTGGCCCTTTAAGGTCCCACCTACTTTGTCATCGTCAATCCCTCTGCGGAATCGTAACTCTTTGCACCTTGTTTCCATCGCGCTGAAAATCCCTGCTAGTGTCAAGTGCGACTGATACGGTTCAAACAGATATCTCGTGTTATTGGAGAATCGACCACTGAACTGACTTGTACCGTACAATCCTCACGTATGCTACACTCACGCCTGCTCTCCAACGGGTTCTCGCCATTTGCAGTATTGACTTCGTCTCGGCTCTTCAACACTTAATCTCGAGATCATTTCCAAGTACAAATGTGTGCTTTGCGCCCGGGGAAAATGCGCCGCCAAACAACCCAAGTATCTCATTTGAATGGATTAATATTCTTACCGCTGAGCGCAGTGGGTTTTCTGTCTTATCACAGGACCGTGACGCCTTAGCAACTTCAAATATCGTTGCAAGTCTTGGCCCACCATCATGATGCAGCAAGGCCGAATCCCACGATACCGTCATACTCCGGTTTTCTTGTCTTTACAAGGAGTCCGCAGTAGGCCTCGAACACGACATTTGGTGTATTTTTATGCAGCGCAGCATGTTTTACCCGCAAGGCGATGGTGTTCCTCGTCGGATCTGGTTATGGGGGCAACGTGATGGTTCTCGCAGCTGTGGAGGTCAAATCGGTCAATGCCTAGCTACTATATATTTGCGGTGAATGCTGGCCGTGTGTCCAAGAGTTTAAGATTGTAATATTACAATATTTTTCAATTTGACACGCATGTCCTTGTCGCCGCTGAGGTAGCCGGATTTGGTAATGCCATGAACTACGAAACAGTGATCTGCTTCACCTTATTCACCGCCTCAAGCTTTTAAAAGCTTCACCGTTTCCAACACCTCCACCTTCCCCCATCTCTTCTCTCAAAAAGCATGCGTTCTATACTATTCACTGCTGCGGTTCTAGCTGGTTCAACTGCCGTTCATGCGTACGTCCAAACTTGCTTCACCGTCTAAAACAAAAAAGTTTCACATGAAACACGCCACTAGTATCTCCGCCCAGTGCCAAAATGCGCTTCTAGGCGTCGTAGGCTCGCCAGACGCGGCGTGTCTGAATATCGCGGGCATCACGTCCATCATCACGCTCTCCCCAAACTCCTCCCTCGTCGACCCAGTGACGAACTGGCTCTCGGGACTCTGCTCCGTCGCACCGTGTTCGAACCAGACTTTGCAGACTATTGTTACGAATATCACGACGGGGTGCCCAGATGACCTCAGTTCTCTGGGTCTTGCCTCAACGGATAGTAGCTCGGTCGCCCAGACTGTTGAGACGGCATACCCGATTTTGCGAAATATCGGGTGCTTGAAAGAGTGCGTTCTCTGCTGAGCTCCCCATTTTTTTTTACCAACAATAGATCTCTGTGAACAGTACGACGACGAACACACTCTGCGTCACCTCAACGCTCAACGCTGCGCAGAATGCCTCAGGGACAACCCTCACGCTGGCGAACGTCCTCACAGTCCTCACACAACTCGTCACCGGCTCGAGCACCTTCACAAAGGAGGTCACATGCACGAACTGCATCAAGGCGGCGTACAACATCCTCAAGCAGGACGATCCCGCTCTCGCGACGGCCACGCAAGTAACTGCAGCGTTCTCAACGACTTGCGGTGCCTCCTTCCTGGGTACGAAATTTTACTCTATCCTTTAGGATGCTGCCTACTGACCTGCGGTCGAATTATTGTTATTTTCAGACGGCCAGACTCCCAGTGGTATCGTGCAATTGTCGGGTGCATCGGGCAGCGGCACATCCAATACTAAGAATGGCGCTGTATCCCTCTTCTCCGGTCCTGCTTGGACAGGGGTCGTCATATCGGCACTCGCAGCCGTTTCAGCAGGCTTCATGATCCTCGCCTAAGCCGCCCCTCCCCCCATTATTTACGAGTAGGACATGCCCACACTCATGCTGCATTATTGTTGATAGACTTTGGACCCACTTGACATTTGGACGTACCATAACAACACTCGCATAAACTGTTTATGACTTCATTCGTTAAAGCTGACGCTGGTAGTGGTAGCTAAATTAGTAACTTAGCATTTGTTGTAGCACGTCACGACCACCTGCATGATCCACTAACGTTCATCGCAAATACATATGTTTATATTGTCGTGTCATGATAAGAATCAGATAAGGTCGTTACGTAGATGACAACGGTAACCCCTTCATTGCCTGGTCAAACATCTGCGATGCCGCCTGTCCCACCGCTAGTGGTTGACTTTCCGTAAGGATTTAGAAAATCCTAAATCCATAATTTCGCTGTAAAACCACCGTGCCGGACATGCCGACGTCAACAAAGGGTCCGGTTGTCACGAAGTCGTCACAAACCTGTCATTCGTAAACCAACAACTTACAGAGGGGGTCAACCAGCCTCTGTAGATTCCCAACCGTCTCTAAATCGCGAATTTGATGGCACCTTTCCATTCTGAGACTCGGCTATGTATCCGCTACTCCATACTTGTAATTCCAACCTGACATAATACGCTACATCAGGCATCGCCCGTTGCCACAGCTGGTTCGTGCCGGTTCGGCTTCGTGTCACGCCCAGGACCCTTCAATGACAGCTGAAAGCATTTAGAATTGGTTCTAATTTCTAAAATCCTTACGGATAGTCAACCAGTCCCGTAAAGTTGTATGCCGGTACCTAACAATGTCCCAAAGGTGTTTATCAGCATATTTGCCGTCATGCCTACAGAGCGGAATATAACGAACCTCATGGCCCGCACCGAAGATGCGAATGTACGAGAACGTGCCAGCATTCTTGACTAGCCCAGCTTGGCGGCCAGAGACAGTGTAGTTCGTGAACGCCTGTTGCGCAATGGTGCCGGTGAATTTGGTCTGGAGGTTGTTGACCTACGCAAGAAAGAATATCAGACGCCTCTATATGACGGATCGAGTGGGGGAAGGAGATGCATACCATTAATTCCACGCCTTTGAAGTTGAGGATGAAGTCTGCGTCGCCGTCGTAGATTACAGTGCGGATCTGTTCAGTCCTGTATGTCAGCCATCCGTTCATAATCAATGGAAAATAGGCTAGACATACCCCAGCATTGATCACCATCTCGAGGTCTATTGCAGAGTTGTGCATCCAATCACCAGTGTTCGCAAAATTATTGTAAACCTGGTTATTCGTTATCTGCCATGTCGATTCTGCACCAATCTTGCTCCTGTTTATGTGTCGGCGTTAATCAGAAGTAAGTAGCATATATGGAAGAGTAACATACGTGAAGGACGAAGAGGTCATCAACGTGGTAATATCCGGTGGATAGGGATCGTCCAACCCTTGGCGAACATCATATATATCGTTGTTACCCTGCAACCTTGACAAAACGGCTGAGTTGCAGAACTGCTGTGCACGTGTGCACGTCGCGGTCGCGCCAGTCGAGTAGCACGATTGAATGAGCGCCTTGCAGCCGGTATTGGCTTGGTAGAAGGACGTGTTGGCGGCAGTGATCGTGCTGGCTGAGACTGTGGGGTGGTATGGGTTGGAGGCAGCGTAGAGCATGTAGCCGGCGTATTGGCTGAGTGGGTCCTATAAATCAGAGGAATATTAAGGATCGGGGAAGTATTAATATTTGAGTATGAGGGTAGGACGCACGGTGAGACCGTTGCCAACGCCGAGTGTCTGGAGATTGATGATGATTCCAGGTATTGTCCCAGCGCGTATGGCAGCGTTTTGCTGAAGGATGTATGCAGAGAATCCCGGTCCGTAGTGTCCACCATACCTGCAAGAAATCCGACGTCAATATATGCGTGCGCATGGTCGATATTTGAAAAGAGAGGCGAAGAGAACGAATGGAATAAATACGCACGACTCGGTCCAGATGGCGAATTCATTTCCAGCGAACGAGGAGAACTTGGGGTCTGCAAAGAATATTTGCAGCATGTTCCAAACGGCCGCGGCGGCTTGTGCGGTCGTGCCAACTTGAAGGTCGCCATGGGAGAATCCGACGCCAACTGGTACGTTCTTTTGTAAGGAATACACCTAAACTTTTCAATACCAGAATATTGCGTACTGGGCTGGTCGATGTATAGCCTGAATGTGTCGTCAGTATAAATTATCGGAGACGGTAGGGAATTGGGTTACATGTTGGCATTATTGTTCCACGAGAATGGGTTCAGAGAGACGGTCCTCTGGTCCGTATTGATGCGGCAAGGCTATAAATTAGACGAAGGTGTAAGAACGGGATTCAATCTTGAACGTTTCCGACTGACTCCATTTTCTTGGAAGAGTCCAATCATAGAAGATGACCCTGGCTGGAAAACACAGCCCAAATTATAATCTCAGTCAGATTGTGAATATGTTGCACTGACACCGCCATTTAGCCAGATAGACACTGGCGCCTTGGAGGGGTTATTCCGCGCCTCGAAGAACCAGAACCTGGCATTGCGTAAATTTGCAGCATGCAGACCAGAACGGTGGATATAACGCACCACATACTCTGCGTCGCTGTGAGGTCTGCATATCCAGATGCTTGAAAGACACCTGGGGTTGTTTCTACAAAACGATAAAGAAACCACTCTCGGTGCTGATCAGGACGTTTGAAAACATGGACGCACCACATACACCAGAGTTCTGCACATAACGCAGCTTGCCCGGAACGATCGCGCTGGATACGGGCTGGTCCCCAACCGCCTCCTGGTGTACTGGTGGTGTCACGGATGGTACGCCGCCAATCACTCCATCAACAACGGGGATCTGCAAGGGCTTGGCAGCGATCTGCAATACAGCCAGACAGCTCGCAGCGAGCACGAGCTTGAGGCGTGAGCCGAGCAGCAGCATCGTTAGCGCCCCATGCTGGTTTGGGTGAACTTTTATAGGTCACTCGTGATTGCCATACTGAAGTTAAATTTAACACTGCAGACGCATGGGCTATGGTCGGCTCTACTGATTCCGGCATAGTGCAGGTATTTTGAGCGCGTGGGTGCAGACAAGCAGGCTTCGTTCTCGTGCACGACAAAACCTGAGATAGCTACCAAGCCATATGGGTTCATGCCCGAACACAAGGCGTCGTTGGGTCACGAGGCGGCGAGCAAAGAAAATAATTTCTACACTAGAAATCTGTTTCAATAAGTTTACAACTAAAAATGTTTACCTCTTCTATTTCTCCAACCAAGATCGTTGGGGTACGTATGTTCGCGAAATATCGTTAGCAGGTTGCGATCAGTTCTTGCCTTTGCCTTCGCCATCAACACGCCACTGCAAGAAATCCGCGTACTCGTTCAACGCCTTCACGAGTGCCTTCATGTTAGAAACCTTCTGGCCAGCAATATCCACCGGGGTCTTATCCATGTCCATCTTCTCCCCGCTGTCTGATACGTCTGACAAAGGCGAGGAAGCGCGCGTCAAGAAGCCGTCTCCACCAGCATCGTCTGCATGCGCGTGGCCCTTATCTCGGCCCTCCTTGCCGTCTTTCACTCTGCCGTCCTTCTCCTTCGTCTCGCCGATCGATGTCGATGCGAGCCACTTCGCGAGCTTCTTGATCTCCATCGGATCCGAGAATCCCCACCATCTTGCTTCATTATCGTCTTGATCACCCTCGTCACCGTCATCGTTCGCCGCACTGTCAGTTCCTCGGCTGCCTGCTTTGCTGGTCTCTGGGTCATCCTCAGCTTTCCTGCGTCCCCAAACGGCAAGGAACCAAGACCACTTCTTCATCGATGCCCGGTCGTCTGCCGCTGGCACCTTCTTAGGTGTATGCGCCGAAGACACGTAGTAGATACGTCCATCTGCGTCTTTCCCGAGAGGTTGGAAGCGTGGCGCATTGGACTGTAACTTCCGTTCATTGGCATGTTCCAGATTCTCAAGAGTGGTCTTGTGTCGTTTGTAGCTAGCCTTGTACTAAACAAAGCGGTCATCAGTCAACTGCGATACTCCGTCCTGACTCCTTACCTTCGCAGTCCATCCGTCAGCGTCCCAACCTTCGTTACCCTCCTTCCCGGTCTTCTCCTCAGTTAGTTCCTTCTTCTCAGCGACCCAACGCTCATTCTCCTCCCTCGCAGCGGCGAAGTAGTCACGATTCGCATCTTTCATGTCCTTCGCGCCGTTCTCAATTTCAGCGCGAACACTTGCACCTTGAATCGCCGCCTCCACAAGCGCAATAAACACCGGTATGAGCTGTACAGATTGAGTGATGCCTCCGCCAGCGCGTGTTCTGAGGGTACCAGTCGTCGCTGGCGTCGGATCGGGGAAGCTGAGCGACGATGGACCGACTTGGTCGCGCAATGACACTAGGTTGGTCCACAACGCGTTAGGATTGATCCCCCCTCCGCTGATCTTCTTGATTGTGCGCTTCAATGCCTGTAGGTCTGAGTTTAACGACCATAACACGACGAAACAGAAATTGCAAGATCTGACCGTCTGAACGTGAGGTTCCGCATCTGCAGCGATGAGGCCGAGGAGGTTCATGAGCAACGCCTTAGCGCACGCGTCGGACATCGTGTCGAACTCGTCCAAGTCTTCGAGATGCTTCGCGCTTATATCCATTATTGGTGAGAAGCGCAACACAAACTCACGCAACTATGCATTACCGTCAGAACACGCGGGTGGGGGTGCAAAGTAAACAACAAAGACAAACCATGAAGCGATCTTCCGTTTCTGCACGGTCTAAGTCAGTTGGAACTTCTACCCATGTCGGCTCGGGGACTTGTACTTTCTTCCTCGGCTTTCGGACTTTAGGCTCAGTCGTGTCTTTCGACGAGCTTGCCTTTGGCTCTTTCGGAACCTTCTCTTTCTTTGTCGGCACGACTTGTTGTCCTTTACCAGGAAGAATGCCCTAGATTGCGGAACGTAGCTGAAGATAAACACATAACTTAATGGAATCGAGCTAACCGTTGCGTTTGGATTCTGCGCTAGAAGCGCCGCGACAGAATTACCTGCTTTCTTTGCTACCAGAGTTAGGTTCCTATTGAATGGTGAGTGAAAGGAGTATGACCAGATCATAAAGCGCACCCTGTTGGTTCGAGACCTTTGGCCTTTCTGCAATGGCTACAATTGCATGTATCTGAGCATTTGGGGCATCTAAATCGAATGACACATGAGAAATGACCTATAGTTTGGAGAAAACAAATCGAATACTCACTTCCACACATATCCGCATTCGAGAAAGTTAATCTGTCTCGATAGTATATCCATTGGCAAGCCACGTTTCTTGACTTCGCTGGCATCTTGGCCATATCTATTTTTGAGGCAGGTATAACAATATTTCGTTTTGCACCTCGGGAAAAGTCTGGTGCAACGTAATTCCACTGAAATAGGCATGAGTGGGGAGAAGGCAAAGTGAACCATCCCACTGACCGTTTATATCGCGTCTCTTGCCGCACTGGTGGCAATTAAAAGAGCCATTAGGAAAGTCTTGCAACTTTGGGGCTGTCTTCTTCTTCTTAGCGGGTACTTCTTCGCTGTCTTCACTTTTCCTCTTCTTCATTAGGACGGGTATATCGACAATTACGCCACGGTTATGGAAAAGGGCCTTGGGGGACAAAGGAGTACTTGTGGGCGGGGTTGGGAACATGCGACCAGAGCCGTGAAGAGGCGAGGGGGGTATATCGACGTATACAATTGATTTGCGCTTGACGCTGCTGAGGGGAGTGGCCTTTGTGCTGGCCGGGGTTGAGGACATGAGGGTTGTGGTGTAAGCCAGGTTCGCGTTCCAATTGTGGTCTGGTGTTGTCGCGTCAAAGTCACGTGTCCACCATTTCGACCAGCCCTAAACTCAAAATTTAGCCCGTCGCTTGCGCCACACGTTTGCTCTGACGAAAAACTATGGCGCACGCCGACCACACACGGGATCCATGGTGCGTTGATCGGGTTTAAGTTAGATGAGATTTAGTTGATGATCGGTTGGATAGTCCATGGGTCATCCTTAGCGACTTCGGCGGAGCTTTCTCCATGGGTGCGATCGGCGGCGGCATATGGCACGGAATAAAAGGTGCTCGGAATTCACCTCGGGTGTGCTTTTTATCTTGAATAGAGGTTGGGGCATTACTGATTGTCATGACAGGGTGAACGATTAGTAGGCGCCATGTCTGTCATAAAAGCCCGCGCACCTGTGACCGGCGGGAACTTCGGCGTATGGGGAGGGATGTTCTCGACATTTGATTGCGCCGTGAAGGGGTGGCGACAAAAGGAGGATGCATGGAATGCCATAATATCAGGATTCATGACGGGCGGATGTCTAGCTCTACGGAGTGCGTACATGTCTTGCCGGTATGCTCTGCGCAGGTGCTGACATATCACTTTATTTTGGCAGGTGGACCGAAAGCTGCATTTGGATCTGCAGTAGCCTGTGGTATACTATTAGGAGTATTTGAAGGTGTGGGTGTGCTATTAGGCCGCGTATTTAGCGAAGGCAACAGACAACAGCTACCACCATGTGCGTTCCTATTTGCCCTCTTTTCAACATCATGCTGATATCTTGCATAGTACCGGAGAGTATGGCTCCTCCGTCACCTGCCGCGAGTGCACATTAGATTCATTATTTTTGCTCATATCAACCCATTATCTGTGTACTTTACACACGACGACGCCAACCGCGATTGCGACGCTTTGGCAGCATCACTTCTCAGTACAATACACTCTTGGACTCTTTATATTCACAACGGCGTCCTCCATATGTTCTTACGTGCTTTAAGGATGCGTTTGACAGGTATTGGGGAGTATGCAGTGTCTGCAGTTCCGCTTAATTTTTTGCTGTCGGGAGTAGCCGAGCAACCGATGTTTGTCTTCTTGTTCTATGTACCCGCGCATCCTCGCCTCTGGATGTCTAAGAGCTCGCATTGTACGCGGTATCCGGCACAAAGGCCTTCGTTATGAACCCGCTATCCATAGCAAGTCGCGAGTGAACTTGCGGGTTGGAGTTAATTGTCGGCAAGTTCACGGACAAGCACTAGTAGCTCTGGAACCCACAGCCAGCTTTTTTCGACGCGTCGACGCAACCATCTCAAAAATCCCTTTACAGACAGAATTTACGGCGTACTGGGTACCCCTGGTACAGAAAACCCAACCTAAATTATCGTCGGGGGACTTTACTGCATCGAAACCGCACGTTGTGGGTCTGCATCTGTCTCTGATCTCATTTTATAGTTCCGTAGTTGATATATATCTGCGACAGTGTATGGCACTGGTAGATCTGGGCAGTCGGCGTCGGCTGACTTGGTGACTGCGCTGTTAGGGGATCCCTTGTCCTCGGACGATGTGCAAGGAGCGATGCGAGACCGATGGAAAGTGGACTCACGCAAACCATATTTCTACGAGTGAGCTTTGTGTTTTTCGTTCCACATATCCTCTATCCTAAAACATCTCTGAAGATTTGGTGCCAACTTCTCTCGTTCAGAACGTACATTTCATATCACCTCCCCGCACCTGCGGTCAGCAAATATAACTGAAATACCTCCCACATCTCCTTCGAAAGACTATCATTGCCTGATATACAACGCTGATGTACCCATTTTCGTCGTCGATCCGCTCGTCACGCAGTTGTCCGAACTACAGGCCATCATACCTCGCCATCCAAACACTATTGTGGTTGTCAACGCAGTCTCCAGCGAACAAGTCGCACGGCACGTCGCCAGTGAGATTGAACAAATTACAGATGGATACGCTGTACGCGTTCTGTTCATCGACGTCGAACGGGCCGCGCGTGGATTGCACTTCATTCGAGCCGACAAACCATCGACTGCGGCGATACACAATTTTCAAGATGCCTATGAGGGTTCCCGCCTGGGTTCTCTACAGGGTGTTCTCGAAAACATCCTCAAGTCAGACGGTGTTTCCATCCGAATTCGCACTGCGCAAGCTATAGGCAGGCAAGCGGTCACCGCGTACAAGTCTTCTCAGGAGACATATGTGACGAGGTATATCGAAGATGTTGGGTTTCTAGTCAAGGAAATGCGAGGTGAAATTGAGGACGAGGAAGAGAAAATCACGAAAGCCGTCTTCGGAGGCGACGATCTTCTTGTCAGTGGAGCATTTGAGAAGGCAGGAAAAGATGTCAAGGTAACGATGGACGCGCTCAAGTGGTGGAAACTCCCTAATACTGTTGACGACATCACCCGCACCGTGACAAATGCGGTGGAGAACTCATCGCTAAGAGATCTTCACAAACATGTACGTGCGGCGTTGTCTACAAAATCACATTGTGACCTCGAATATTGATTGGTTATCGAACAGTTGATTTTGCAAACGGGGTGTCTGATCGCTACGCAGGGGGCCTTCCTCGAACGCACTAATTACAGGATATTGTCTCTTCCAATAATATTTGAGTCCGACATCCTTCGGAACGCCCTCGCACAGGTTTCCGACAGCCCAACATACGTATTATCAACCACCACTCTCCTTTCGCCACTTCAGTCGCGACAGGCGCAATTAGCTTACCCTACAAATCGTCTCCACCTTGCAGCACAGCGTGCCCTGCTCAGCACAGTCTTTGCCTCCTTCGGTAGTGCAGCAGGGGGATACTGGGCTTGGATGGGAACATACCTCGACGGGCCGACAGCGTCGGGCGCCGCCATTCTCGCTACTATGATCACTCTGCGATGGGCAGTGGGGAGGTGGGAGATAGCCAAGGTGCGGTGGTGGCAGGACTGGGAGAGGATCTCGCAGGGGCTGGAGAGGGATTTGAAGAGGACGGTTGGTGAGGCGTCGAGACAGCAGGTGTTTGCGGTGCCGGAGAGGGCTTGTATTGAGTTAGATGCGTTGAACGAGCAACGGACAAAGGAGGCTGATGATGTTAGACGAGATTTAGATGGTTTGCTATCCGAAGCCAAGCAGCTTGAGAAGCAGGGCGGGCTGTAGGGCAGGGCGGGTGAATAAGCAGGATTCAGAAAAAACCACCACTCTTTCCGTAGACATATTAGCCAAACAGCATCCCAACTCCCAATATTCCAGCCCCCCAATGCAACAGAATGGCGATGATTTTTAATCTGACTGTTCCACATTATGTGATGTTACAATGATCTTGGGTCCAGCCGCAGATTTAGGTGTATTGTCCTCTTCGTCGCTGTCTCCGATGCCAAATAGTTCCTCACTGTCATTCCACACATCTCCCAACCGTACCCGGCCATCCTTTGTCGCTTTATTTCCGGTCGCCGGTGATGGCGGCTGTCCGCCGTGATGGAGAGGTAGTAACATTTGGGCGTCCTCGTCTTCATCGCTTTCTGGTGGATCATCTGGGTCCAGAGAGATGGGACGGTATAATCGTGATATCTCGAAATGCAAATTTCACGATGAGCACAGCAAAAGGAATGACAAATGCTTACCTCTCGCCGATGACGGTAGTATCTTTCCAAGTAGTAAGCAACGTAGAGGCCGATTCCCGAACCTAGTAGGTTGGCCTAACGCGGAACGATGTTTGAACACTAAGTACTGGGGAGAATGGACATCATTTTGCTCACCACGACGTCACCTATCTGAAATTCCTTATACTAAGCAAAATTCAAAGTTAGGTGATCGACAGAATGTAAAGAAAAGAGTTATAGAGACGCAACTGGAAGTAAAGATTGTACAAATTCGCTGACTATGCCACCGAAGAACATGCAAGTTACGGCCGTCAGTATAAGGCCTGAATGTCGCCAAAACCATATTCGCCGGGCTTCCCTGGCATGAAGCTATGAAGCGGAGCTCGTCATGCGTGCACAATAAGCAGTGTACACCCACTCTTCTACGTCGAATATAAAATAGAAGACTCCTGTCGCCAGCCCGAGGCACACGAGGTGTAATATCTTGTCATTGAGCGGCAGTGCATTCGCGAAGTTGGTGAATCCCAAGAATGCGAGGAGGAGCATTATGAAGGCCGTGAAAAGTAGAAACCACTGGTAAAAGTTATATATTGGTTATAATTTGATTCGTAAAGTAGAGCTTCTGTCGGGACTAACTGGTCGCAGTCGTATGGGAAGGTCGTATTTTGGTACATTGAGCTTATACGACCGCATGATCGCTTTCGACGCTTTCTTGAGCAGTTTTCGCGCATTCTTCAATGAGAATCTATCGTGTGGTGGATGCCGAGGAGACACCTCCAAGCCCAACATCGCACCAGACGACGTTGACGGTGTGGTGGTTATGACCAAAACGGAATTTGTGACAGTTGCCAAAAGGGGCCAACGACAAACTCGACACTTCTCCTTCAAGTCAAAACCAGAAATCAGGTTTTCAAAAGCGAACTGCAAGAACAGACAGTTTTATTATAAAGGCATGTGGACGAGGCAGTACGTATCAATTGCATCTGTTGACGCTTCTCACTGTATCATATAGTCAACATGACTGCTACAGAACCAGCCGAGAAAGCAACTGTGACCACACAACGGAAATTATCTTCTGCACAAGCAGATGCCGGCGGTGTCGCCAAAAGGACCAGTCTGCTGTGGGGAACGGCAAGACGGACTCGGACGCCTTCCCCCTTGACGATGGAGACGATTTGATTCCTCTAACCTCGCAAGGGCCAAATGTTGTATATGGCTGGGCAAATGCTATCAGGGAAATATTTTCCAGAAATGACGGGAAAGACGTGTGCGAATGCGAAGGCATCTATTGGTCCAAAGCGATGATTTACGACGTGTTCGAGGAAGGAAGCGAAGAGGAGGGCTATGATTCCGTCCGTTACATGTCAATCCACGGAATTGACGCGGTAAATATCATGCAGCGGAACCGAGTTAGTTTACGTGAAGGGACGAGCCGAAACAGGAATGGTAAACGAGCCTCGGCAGAGATCTACGAGTTTACCAGACGGCGAGGACAACGTTGAAATCATCGAAAAGTCAGGTTCGTCAATGACTTCTGCTCGGTTGATTTTCTCTGGGCTGATCGCCCATTATCCGCAATGCTAGTGAACGATGTTGAGGAAGTCGCTCGAACCAACGACGGTGAGGGTTGCAAGCGAAAATTGTCCGTTGGACAATTTTGCGACTCGACATCCTCTGAAGTACAGATGGCCAAAAAATCCAAAACCGATTCCATGGACATCGTAGGGGACGGCAACCCCCTCGATGACGGAGATGAGTTGGTGCGACTTAGTTCCAAAGGACCGAACGTGTTCTACGGCTGGGCTGAAGGCATATTCGACTGCGAGGACTCCGGAATGTATTGGTCAAAGCGAATGGTTTACGCCGCGCGCGATCAGTTATCCGGGGCGGATGACAACGACGATGGCGGTGACGACGACGACGACGACTGGCCCGTACCATACATCTCTATATCTCCTGTTGGATCGGACGAATTCGGCGACGAAAGCAAATAATTCGAAGGATTCAGCAAAAGCGATGCGTGGTGGTTCGAGGTGACGCTGACGCACGACGAGCTTGCCGATACTATGCGGAAGGTCAAGGTTAGGGTGAACACCTCCCCTCACGGACACTACGGCCAATTTGGGGGAGGCAGCAGCTTGGGAGAGTGGTGGGTCGTTGATATACAGCCTGCGGGGGGTGATTCATTGGCGGCCATTGAAAAAATCCATGGAATGATGTTTTGACCTGCACAAATCGACGAGAGACGTATGTTTTGCTTATAATACTGCCCGCAATCGACGCATGTGTCTGCAGCTTTGAACACTTGGTGTGTGATTCATGCTTGTTCCTGCAATCTGAAGACGTCAGTCTTTAGTGAGCGCATATACCCACCATTGGATGAGGTCGTCCAACAGTGGCGGACATTCTGAGTCAGCCTGAGTTTTTCGTCCCTATCTCGACGTAAGTACCTATGCAACCGACCTTCTTCGAGGGGTGACTGCCATCGGACACTAGACGGTGTATGCATGAGTGGCGATTCCAGGAGGTTTCAGGAAGACCGTTCAAGTCCGCATCCTGTGATACACGGGTTGAACACCGACTCCGTCGGCGAAGATAGAATGGCTTGGTATCACGCGTTCATCGGTGTCTTGCGTGGCTTGTCGCCAGTTCACAACATTTTTAAGCGGCGGGAACACACAACGTCCTTCCATGGATTTGGTAATTCTAAGGACAAATGAAACTCACCATACCTCCGAGCAGCAAACGCGCAGCTAGAGCTGATCGCTCGGAGTGACCCTTCATAATTCTGTTCTTCGGCCTATTTCCCGATTGATGTCATTCCATTGTATCTCCTGTTGCTGGTTTTCAAATTTGGAAAAATTTCTGTACTGAAATTTCTTCAAGCGATCAGCGTGCAGGGAGACGTCCTGCTCTCACTGCATTGATTGTTGCGCGTAGCCACAGTTGTTGGACCCTGGTCGGCACATGCAAAGCACTTACGTCATCAGAAGTTTATAAGTCCGATGTCTATTCTTGTATTCCTAACGTGCCGGTGCTTTGCAGACCTTAGCCAAACGTGAATGCAACTGTTACTCGTACCTCGTGGTCTCAAAGCAAATTCTAACAACAGTAACTATTCTGCATCATACTGACGCATAATCGATTACTCTCCAGCCACACCTGCTGGAAGTGTGTCCCCCTAAGCGGCCGAACGTTCCTCTAGCAAAAATATTCTTGACCGAAATGACGGGCTTCCGCAGCATTTCAACCGTGGCCATGAAACTCGGTTGGCAGTGGATAGAAGACCTTGACACTCTAGGCGAATCGGGAAGAAGCACGCGGGCGGGTGGGTGACTAATGTAAATTGGAGTGGTGGATCTTTCACCGCCCATAAAAGCAATGGCGTTCAATCATGGACCGACAGTGTTTGTCTCGAGACCAGCTTCATTTTCTCCATCGAAACACTCCCCAGAGCGGCTCGCTACTCTCATTCACGTACCGTCACCACCATGATTGGTACTGGCCTCGTTGGAGTCATCTCCATCTGGGCTTTAGCTGCTCCCGCTGTATTGGCAAGATCTGGCAAGAATGCTAACGTTGACATGGTCGCAACATCGTGGTATGCAGGTTACCATGTAGACGATGTCCCTCTATCGAGCGTCAGTTGGGACAAGTACACCCATATGGCGTTCTTTGTCGCGTAAGTAACCCATTTCATTCCGTACCATCATGAAGGACAGAAACTCTCAGTGCTGTTCGATTTACTGAGCCGCGGCGAGACCTTAGCATGGTAGCATTTTATTCTAAATATTGCAGAATTTTCCAGTTCATTTTTCACCACTCGTTTTGGTCCCAGATTGATGCATAATCTAACGGTTTGATATGACAGTACCACTACCGACGATTCCGCGCAGTTATCTACGGACCTCTCTAATGGCACTGTCCTCCCCGAATTCGTTTCACTGGCACATAAACATGTATGTTCTTTGTGATCTTTCCTGTCCACATGTTTGACGTGTCTCAACCATTAGGGTGTCAAAGCCGGTATATCGATCGGTGGCTGGACTGGATCCATCTGGTTTTCATCTTTCATGGGATCAGCCGCCAACCGTACGAGATTCGTGACCTCAGTGACGGATTTTGTCAAGAAATATAAACTCGATTATGTTGACTTCGAGTGAGTTTATTCCTGCTGTCGTCCGCTGGTCCAATTAATAATGATTTATATAATAGCTGGGAGTACCCAAACCGTCAGGGAATCGGCTGTAACACCATCAACGCCAATGATACAGCCAATTTCCTAGCCTTCCTCCAAGAACTCCGCCAAACAGAAGTCGGCAAAAAGCTCATCATCTCTGCTGCTACATCTCTCTTCCCCTGGAACGATGCGACAGGCGCACCAATGACCGATGCGAAGCCCTTCGCGGATGTCTTCGACTTCATTGAAATTATGAATTACGACGTTTGGGGACCGTGGAGCTCGAGCGTCGGACCGAATGCCCCGCTAAATGACTCGTGCGCTGCCCCAGCAAACCAGCAAGGATCCGCAGTTGCTGCGGTGAAGGCATGGACTGCGGCTGGTATGCCAACGAGCAAAATCGTACTCGGTGTCCCGGCATACGGTCATTCATTCTACGTCGCGCCCTCCAATGCGTTCGTCTCGAACTCAACGACCACGCTAGCAGCATACCCTCCTTTCGACAATAGCTTGGCTCCTCATGGTGATGCATGGAGTGGTGATGATGATCTTCCTACAACCGATGTGTGCGGAAATCCCATGGGGGTTGGTGGGACTTTTGCGTTTAGAGGTATGGTTGAGGGAGGTTGGCTTACAAAGGCAGGCAAGCCTGCTTCGGGCATTCTCAGCCGCTTCGATGGCTGTAGTCAAACAGTAAGTCTCTCGATCAGCGTTTACCACTCTACTGATAGATCCTCGATGGTAATTGCAGCCCTATGTGTATAATGCCTCTGACGGAACCATGATATCGTACGACAACGCACAGTCCTTCCGAGCCAAAGGCGATTACATCAAGCAGAACAAATTACGCGGTTTTGCGATGTTCGAGACCGGTGGCGATTTTAACAACGTGCTCCTCGACTCAATCCTTGAAGCCACTGGAATGAAGTGAGGAAGGGGAAACGGCGAGTGATTTTGATATATAAAAGGACAATCGCAATATTCGAACATTCAAAACATCCAACCACTCGTTAGTTATGAAACATTTTTCACGAAGCTACTCATTTCGATACTCCCATATATTCGATCCTAGCATGCTCTGCGTACATGTTGTCTTGTGGTAGCATTTCATTGATATCAAGCCAAAATGATTATTCTTCATTCACCTCATCAGGTTTCCCGTCTATCATTCCCGACATTTAGCTCATCAAATAGTTAATGACAACAGCAGTCGACGTCTAGTCCATGAATGTAAAACCACAGATATCTCCCACAATCTTGGCATCTAGATAACTACGTAAGCACGAATATTGTGATCTTCAAAGAAATGCAACACCGATGCTGGAGGTACCTGTTCATGTCTAGGAGAGACCCACGTTAAGTTTCTCTCCGAGACGTCTTCAATTGTGAGAGGAAACACTGTGTTTAAGCTCGCGGTACTCGAACATCGAGTACGTGTGACTAGGCAGGCCGTTCCAGGGTCATGTATGTGCTATTAAGTCACCTAGTCGTATCTACTTCGGTGTGAGTAGATGTAAGTACCTCGACGTACTGTAGAGATTCGAACCTAGCAAGGTGTGACTGGATCGTACTAGATCGTATTACCCCATCTAATTGTTCCTAACCCTAGCTCTGTGACGAGGTTGCATTTTTATTGCATAAGTAGGTCACACTAGCTCAGATTAGCTACTCTAATCAGCCATGCGGCTACTCCATCTAGACGCAGAGGTGTGACTAGGTTTGTATATGTGTGACTACTGTAGAGATTCGAACCACGACTACCGAGGCCTTAAACGCAGTGAAAGTCTTCTGAAAATTTTGCGTATCCTTTGATATCTAGGTTCTCAAATGCTTGCCAATTTGGCCTTCGCAAGCGATACCGACGCATCACACTTTTCAGGGCATAATTTTCTGAAGGGGGAGGAAACTCGGTGTGTATGTTTGACGTCCGCGATCGGCGTATGTATCCGCAGCTTGAAACTTGACCTGTGATTCATGCACGTTCATGCAATCTGACGACGTCAAGGCTAGTAGGCGCATACACTCACCACGTTTAGCGAAATTGACTCATGGCATTCAGCCTGAGTTTTCAAGGATATCTCAACGTATAATAGCTACCTATACAACGTGCGCCTTCAAGATGAGTGGGCAAATTGAGGTCTGGAAGGGGTATGCATGAGTGGCAATTCCAGGAGGGACCGTTCAAGCCTAGATTCTTGCGGGAAGTGCCGGGAAATAATAGCTTTCAGATTCTATGTACACGAAGTTCAACGCTGGAAGAGTTCATCATTCAGTGACCTCTTCAAGGCTTCCAGTGAGTCCCGTTCTTCGACATTCAGCTAATGGCCTAGGCTGGAGAAGCGTCAGTTACGAGACACCGCAATTATTGCAGAACAAAGGGACATCCCTCAATCTTGCCGTACATCTTGCAGGCGCTTGTTTTACTGTAATCAGTACTAGTAGCGTTATATAGCCTGAACTTTATGTTGCGAGACTTGGACTAGCACGAACACGCGCACAATACTATATGTTATAGTGGGCACAGCCCGTGCTGGTGAGTGTTGTTTCAAGTTCACAACATCAAATCTGGCCGTCCCATTGTTTAAATGAACAACTCGTGTACGACTTGGCGAGACCAGCAACCACCAATTTTGCAATGGACAAGGAGTTGAGTGTGGGGAGGCGATGTGCGGAGTGGGAAGGTTTTGTTGATTTTTGCAGTTACGCGAAGGAACCTTTACCACCTGAGCACACGAGGCGAACATACAGTCGAGATTTCACGGGGATGGTGTTTCAAACCCGCCCTCTGAGGCACTTGCCCGCATGGTGTCGCTATATTTCAATATTTTGCCCCTCATTTTCAGCCCAGGTAGCTCTAGTTCAGCGCTCATTTCTTGAACCTTGCCTTTGTTCTTGTAGTTTTCCAGGTAATTATGCATTCATAAAAACATGGTGCGACATTTGAGCGTCAGAAGGGAGATCGCATAATCGCCGTCTCCCATTGATATTGTGGCGCTTTTCCAACTCCAGGGTCGTCGTTCCTTTTACTAAAATGAAACTCGATCGCTGAAGCTCACGAACTCAAGGACGAAGGTTAGGGGTCGCCTTGGGACGTCATGATCGACGCCGAGGACTGAATTAGCATGCTAGATTAGCTGGGACGACTATAAACGATTATGGGTCATGTGAGGATGTGTGGTGGAAGAGATGAAAGGTAAATTGAGTGAATGTGGATGGCAGTGGACAGGTTGGCAGTGGCAGGATGACATAATCCATCCCTATTGGGGAGTAATTCCTATAGCTTTAGGTTCCTGTTCCTTCCCTTCCCGCCGTCGCCGTCTCGCACGACGAACGACGACCATAATCCCTTCTTCTCATCGTCTCCGACGTCCTTTCCTTTCTTTCTCAACTCTATGGCCGCTGTTTCTCCCAACGACAACAATCACGTCCCTCATCTCCACGAGGCATCCTCCTCAGGCTCACCAAACGAAAAGTCCATGCTAGCCGCCTTCTCTCCCTCCCTCATCGTCGCCGACCTCGACCTCAAGGACCACCGCTTCCCCGCATTCACCTCTCCCGTCACCACGGACGAGCGGGACAACAGACTGCGCGGACGCATGTCCCTTGAGCGCGGATCCGCCGAAAAGGGTTCGTCCGGCTCACCCAGGACTTCGCAGAGTGAAGGCGTGTTGTACCGCCAAGTACTTGACGACGTTAGGAGGAGACATACCGACGACCCGCCCACTCAGGATGTATCACCCACCGACTTGTCTCCTCCGCGATCTCTCCCGAAACCACCGGCTTTAAATGATACTGCATCCTTCAATGTCAACGGCGACGACGAGACTGGGAGACTCGAGAGCCGCCTATCGAATGGAACATCCAGCCAGCAGCGAATTCTTGTGACCTCTCCATCGCCTATGACCGACCAGGATCTCCGCCGTCGTTCACGCGACAGCCGCCTCGACGATCCTGACGTTGTCCCAGACCGGTCGTCTCCGATGCGCGACGCCTCTCGGACATACACCCCATCAACGCCCAAACATCCATCTGCACCTGGCCCATCATCTGGCCAAGCAGGAACCCGGGCATCCTACCCCATCATCCCATCATCCGCATCTCCGTCCTACCGCCAAAGCCAAAGCCAACTTCAAAATCAAGCTCAGTCCCAACCGCAAGCGCAAAATCCTACCGTCTCTGTAGCATACTCCTCCGGCAACCGTGCTTTCGCACAGCAGCCTACCTTTATCACACCTCCCGCTCCTCCACCTAACCCCGTTAACCCCGTCTATTCACCCGGTCCACCGCCTCGACCCCCTCAAGAGGAGGTATGTATCGAATGCGCGATGCGCGATCAGGATATGGCGGATATCGACGTCACGGGTCCTGGCGTGTGGGACCGGGAGAGCGATGTTTACTATCAAGACCTGCTGAGGAAAGAGGAAGAGGAAGAGGCTGCCATGAGCCGACCTTCGACGCCGCATCGGCGACCGTCTGATCCCAATCGACCACGTGCAAAGGGCGGTCGACTGACCGAACAAAATCTGAAGGTCTGGTTGACAATGGTACGTATCAATTCCCTTTCCCATTTATGTTGGGCATCTATGAACGACGTTGGTATAGAATCCAAAAGAGCCGCAAACGAGACATCAAACGATCGAGCTGTATGTCAAAACGCAATCATCACTGCTTGAAGCGGAGGCTCTTGCACGTGCACGCGCCATGCAAGAATCTCGCGCACTCGAAAACAGAATGCGCGAAACGTACCAGAACATGCGACGATCCACGCACGACCTCAACGGCAACAGCATGACTCCCATCCCTCTAACGCTAACAGAACCAGAAACCCCGTCACGACTCAAACACCATTCCCGAAACTCGCGCTCCGCGACGCTGGCATCCACAACCGACGTGCGTCACTCAAGGCACCATAGCCGGGACGTCACGCTCCTGGAGAACGGGCTGCTCGTCGAGCATGTGGATGTGCGGAAGGAGGAGAAGGAGGAACGGGAGCGGCGGCGGAAAGAGGAGAAGAGGGAGAGGAGTCGCGCGAGGAAGTTGAGCAGGAGCTCGGCGGTGGATGTCACCAGCATGTACTCCGTCTCCGCGCCGAGCCCCGTTCCCCACCCAGACAGCGGGTTCCACACCATCTCTGGCGATCGCGATGTTGGTGGAGGCGGAGGGGGACACCAGTCGCCCCGCTCGTTCTCCCGGTACTCGCAGTCGAGCTCGCGGCCGATGAGCGTGTCGACTATGCCCATCACCCCGCAGGCGACGCGCCCGAGCAATGGGCGGCTGCCGTCGCAGGTGTCGTTGGTGGATACGCAGAGCATCAGCTCCACGAGCGTGAATCGTGCGTCGAGGTTCTTCGCGTTTAAGAATTGGAGTCATGCGTGGAGGAGCCAGGAGAGCTTCGCGCAGTCGGGGATGTCTGGGAGTATGATGGATATGCAGTGCGTATTTTATTTATTTCTATTCTGTGTGATTGTGGATTACTCATTACTTTTTCATTTACTCTTGTAGCGTGGCGCTGGATAACGAGAGACATCTACCAATACCCCACCAGCCTGTCGACATGGGCAACAATACCCCTTCCCTCCTACTGAGCGAACAACAACAATGGCCATCACGGCGCTCGATGGACACCGAACGCGGTGCGTCGATGGACAGACCGAAGAAGAAGAAAGGTCTCGCGAAGATATGGAACTTATTTACGGGCAACAAGGCCGAGCAAAACGACGCCAATTCGCAGCGAAGTCGCGATATTCACTCGAACGGGACGGAGGACGACCTCCCGCTCGCGCCGCCGCCACCGCTGTCCTACCTCGTGAGTAGGACGACTGGGGATCGGATACCACAGAGTCCGAGGAGTGTCAATGTCAATGGGTTGACGCTGAATGGATCGGTTGGTGGGGCGAACTCGCAAAGGCCGGTGTCGAGTGGGTCGCCGCAGAGGTCGTCTGGGGCATCGCAGCAGCAGCCGATGGTTACGCCGCCTGGTTCGAGTTTATTGGCGACGCCGACGTCTCCTTACCATGCGTGGCAGGAGCCGCACATTGTCGAAGAGGGGAGAAATGATGGAGAGGTGTCGCCTGTCATGGAGGAAGACGCTCAGTACCTCCAAACACCGGGCAAGGAGAACAGTCGTGTTTTGCATGGCGTGTTGTCCGCGCCGGATATGCGGCAGAGATTGCAAGAGTCGTTCAGCACACCGTCACTCACGCAGTCCCCGCCGCCAACAACCATGACGCATCATCAGAGACCCATGTCGGTCATGTCGCTGCACAAGAACTTGCCGCCTCTCCCACACGAATCCTCGTCGTCCGTGCAGACACCGTCCGAAGGACGACGGCAGACGATGTATGCATTCGACAGCTCCGCCGATACAGCAGAGGAGTACGACTCTACGCCGAACGGCATGCTCAGTCCGTATTCGACACCACGAGGACCCGATGTGCGGAGACAATCGTTTGGAGGCATGGCTACCAAGCCCCCTCTGCCGCCGATCCAGACCTACCCGGTGACGATGAACGGCAGCGGCGGGAAGTATATCGACATGGCGACGACGACGCCTGTAAAGGGTGGTGGTCCACACCCCGCCTTCGCATACACCGAATTCGGGGGTTCACGGCATTCCCTGGGGCGCTTCGACGACATGCGGCGGTTCGAGAACGGTAATGGCAATGGCAACAATGCCGAGAAGACGCCAACGACGCCTTCGAAGCGGCGGAGCAAGTATGGGCTTGCGGCGCTGCTGGGAAGGAAACCGCAGACACCCGTGCGCGAGGCTGTGGGTGGCCAGATGCCTGATGCATCGCGTGTGTCGTCGCCGGAATTCGGGTATGGGGTTCGCGAGGACGTGATGGCGGAGCGGCGCGGGAGCCCGTTGTCGACGTACCAGTCCAAAACTAGGCTGAGTGTCGCTTCGAGAAAGGCGATTGACGCACTTGTCGATCAGGACCCCGATTTCGTGGCATATCGGTACCCGTCGGTTGACCAGCATCTGACTCTTGGGAAGGGAACCATCTGAAGGTTGACGTGTAGGAGCCGCTCATCTCTCGCACATTTGACGTGATATCATATACATTACGGTGCAAGTCACTCTGGACATTCATTCTTTACTTTTCTCTTTTTCTGCGGTTCGCGTTCAACTCATAATAACTCTCTTTGGATATTTTTGGCACTCAAAATCATGTCGTGGTCATGCAATGCAATGTGAATCTCTTTTCTCTGGGGTGGATAGTTTCATGAACATACACAGTCATCTGTGCACACCAGTGTGTTCTCTGAATCGCCGATGTTTACGTAAGTCCACGGAGTGAACTTAGCCGCCGACTCGTCGGAGGTAAATATGTTGCAATTGACGAGCTCGAGGCTCACAGACATCATTTCGTCTTTTCTTCACTTAGCACCACCATGTCAAGCACCGTAGTCTCAGCCCCAGGCAAAGTCCTCATCGCGGGAGGCTATCTCGTGCTCGACCAGAAATACTCGGGCATCGTCGTCTCCACCTCGTCTCGCTTTTATACCGTCATCCAGCCAGCCCAGGGTCGCAGCTTTCAGATCCGTGTCAGATCCCCCCAGTTTGAAGCCGCTGTCTGGACATATGCCGTGCATCTTGACACAGAACTCGACGTCCGGCAGACAAGCGAGTAAGTGCATTCACGCTTGACTGATCGAGCGTACTAGAGCAGAGTATATTTATATATTATTTTCCGAAGGCTCTCATCGAAGAATAAATTTGTGCAACTCGCGCTGCACCGGACTCTGCAGCTGGCTTTGGAGATGAAAGGTGAAGCTCATTTTCGCCATGTGCTCAACGACGGATTGGAAATCGCAATCATGGGTGACAACGATTTCTATTCGCAACGAGCAAAGGTTGGTTTATCTAATAATTAATTCAATATTTATTGACCATAAGGACGACAGCTGGCCGAGCTTAACCTCGTTCCTCTTATCGCCTCGCTCGCGAAAATTCCACCATTCACTCCAACGGGTGTGAAGCTCGCCGACGTACACAAGACAGGCTTGGGCTCGTCAGCAGCACTAATCACCTCGCTGGTTGCCGCATTGCTACTCCATCTTGGCGTTATCCCTCCTTCTGCTCTTGACTCCGTCCAGAACGAGGGCAGAGCGCTGGTTCACAACACTGCGCAATACATCCACTGTCTGGCTCAAGGGAAAGTCGGCAGTGGATTTGACGTGTCCTCCGCAGTCTTTGGGAGTCAGCTATATACTCGCTTTGATCCTGCAGTCATTAAAGGACTCATGTCTGATAATGTGCGTCGCAGAAATCACATACAAATGCATGTATTCAATAAATTTTCAGGCTACAAACACACCACTCCTTCCAGTCCTGAGCCCTTCAAACAATGCATGGGACTACCGCGTTGCGCCATTTAAACTCCCCCCGCAGACACGACTGATGCTGGCAGATATTGATGCTGGAAGCGATACACCTTCCCTCGTCGGTCAGGTGTTGAGATGGCGAACTAGTCAGCCGGCCGAAGGTGTGATATATTATTTAAATAGGTGTCGTGCCATGCTCAACAATCCTCGTGCTCAGCAAATGCATTTTGGGACCAACTCTCCGAGTCAAACGATGCGTTATGCCGAACACTTTTGCGGCTGTCCGAACTGAGCGACGAAGATACGAAAGCATACACTTCCTGTGTCAAATACTTGTCAAGTTTGCAACCTTTGCAGGTGTGTTGAATTCATCAGCCCATTGAATTATTTCCTCACAGCATGAAAGTGGGTCGCAAATCCGCACGCATCACCACACGATGCACGATTTGCGCAGACGTTCTATGAAGCTCACCGACTAACTGAGGTATTCGTGTGTTTTTATCTCACCCATGCATCTTAGTAACTCTACGTTAGGACATCCGGTCAAGAATGAGAGAGATGGGAAGACTTTCTGACGTCCCGATTGAACCACCCGAGCAAGTTGCCTTGCTCGACGCATGCATGTCACAAGCCGGTGTCATTGGTGGTGGTGTCCCAGGTGGTGAGTTCACCTTGCATCTTGCAAAGCTCGCTTGATTCTCAAGGCGGAAATTTAGCCGGCGGCTACGATGCGATATGGCTTCTGGTTCTCGACCCGTCGGTTTCTTCACCAGAAGACCGTCCACTCAGCCGCGTGGAGCGAGTCTGGACATCTTGGAAAGCACTGGACGTTTCACCCCTCTCCGCAACAGAAAGCCTCGAAAAAGGTCTCCGCCTAGAGCAAATCGACAACGTGCCCGGTATGCGAGCAGCGCTGGGCCAATAATGATAATTATTACACCAGAATGTATAGAACAGATGGTTATCATGCAGAGCAACAAACAATGCGTAGACAAATAGATGAGGAGTTACTGGTCCGATGAATGAATCGATCACATGCACATTTTTGCATCCCCCGCTCGAGTCCATGATTTTCCAAGGGCAATGATGAGACTGATAACCATAACGACAACGCCGAAACAGCTAGTAAGCACAGCTGGTAATTTTGTTCGCGATGTCCAGGGTGTTTCGGCAGGTAGGAGTTTGAGGTAACACGCAGCGGGGAAAATATACGCTAGCGCCGTAGCTGATACCCCTCCAGTGATCTCAAGCATGACGCCAAGATCGCATGTTATGAGCGCGACTACCAAAAATAATGAAAATTTACACAGAATCCATAAGGAAGGAAAACATACTGAACATGGAAGCGAAAAGTATCGATGTAGTGAATAGAAGGTGTCGTTGCTGGTTGTAGGATTCGTGCGAAAAGAAATATTGCTCGATCACCTGCGTTACGTCTCAGCGGCATGGTTGTAACACATGGGATCGGATACGTACCTCGCGGCAGACGAACAATTCTAAAGGTAGAGTGGTGAACATATTCATGCCAAAGCAAAATCTCGCGACATTGATGAGCGTGTTATTCTATGTGATGAGTTTAACACCATTGTCATCAATTGAAACTTATCAACGCACTTGTGAAAAGTTGTTCAAGATATTGCCTTGTGTTTTATCAGTGAACACAAGGAACGCCGAAACAGCGAGGGTAGTGCAGGCGACCAGCGAGAGGATAGTGGATATATGGGTGACTGTTGCAAATCGGTCCATGGTTGGCGTCCGCAAGCTTCCGTAGATGAGCAGGGAGTTATGATGGCAAACGAAAGCGAAGCTGATCACTCCAATGGCTTGAAAGATGCCTGGTTGAATGAAAGATATGCCTTTCGACGGATCACCTTTCAATTCTGGCGTAACGTGTGGACCTTCTATGAAGACAGATGTGACGATGATTAGCATGCCTATAAGGGCGAGGCCAGATGCACGAGCGAGCTTGTGGATGTCACGGTAGAGGGATAAAGGGTAGGATATGCATACGGTGCAAAGGACAATGACGAACTGTCGGTTCGTTAATAATGATATCACTGGAATGGTGTGTAAGTTGGGAAAGACGTGGCGGATGACGTTTGGTATTGTATCGCCTGTTGAATATTTAATAGGGGCAAATTCCCGTAGAGTGTAAGTCGTACCAATTATAATTCCAAATGCACACATTCCTGCAAAAATTAACATCAACCTTTCGACACTCACATTTCAACACAGTGAAGACACACCGCCAAATGCAAAAGAGAACTGGAAAAAAGAGACAGCTGCACGACCACTGGGACCAAAACAATGGTCCATAATGGCTATGTATGATGTTCTTCCGCTCAGCTTTGCGTTCACAACGATTAGACGGATTGTCCAATCAGTGATTGCGCACAAAGAGGCGAGAAGAATGAGTCCTGTAACGAATCCAGCTTGCTTGATGGCATAGGGGAGACCTTGTCGCGCAAAATTAGCTAGACAGTTTCTCAAGGACGATGCCGCCTACCAATAATACCTAAAGCAATTATGAATGACCATGAGATGGCGGAAGCGAATAATGTACACACCAGCACCAAGGATTGAATTGGCCATATTCGCCACGGAATCTATCATACCACCTCCAGCAGTTCGCTTGGCGGCTAAATTCTCAAGGTCCACATCGCCATCCGTGGGGTCTCCGTTATGGCCATTCATTGCCAACGGAATGTCTACGCTTCTTCGAGCGGCAGAAGACTCCATTAACCCAACGAGAAGTGGCATGCGTTGATCTCGATTTTGCCTCGAGGTTGGCGAATGAGATGTTTGTCTGTCCAGAGCAGCGGCAGCTTCATCGTCAAGTTCGTCGGCGTCCAGTTCATACTCTATATCAAACATATCTAAAGTTTGTATGGTGAGTCGATTCAAAGACGTACCAGCCTCTCGACTCTGGATTGTTGACCGTAGTGGCGGTCCAATAACCCGCACATTTTCCTCGAATCGAACGGAATGTGTTGATCGAGGTTCCTGTCCTTCTCCAGGTCCGTCAAGGGTAAATTCGTGGTCTTCATCTTCATCTTCTATTGAGAACAAGACTCCATCATTTCTTTCTGGGGAGCCCAGCAGCGGTTGCTTCGCCTCTCCCTCGCCGTCTGGCTTTTGCCGTGCCATGCGGCCAACTGCGCGTTCCAACCGTGGACGATACCTGAAATTAAGTTATGAAGATTCAAAGAAGTAATACGCCGGTGATTGCATTGGCTCGGCTACGTCAAACTTGTTCGCGCGGGAGCCTCGTTGGCTAGGCAGTGAAGTTATGGATCAAAAGAATTTCAGGAAGAGGTGTGGCGCGGCCGAATTCCCTTTTTGGATGTTCGGGCGCTTGTTGTATTGCATTCTGGTTCCGAATTCCATCATGAACTCTGAAGGCGAAAGTCTGGCAGTAAATGCGCTCTCTGAGAGGCAGAAGTCGTTTCAAGGCCTTCCTTACAACGCAGCGGATGATCCAGATCTCATTCAAGGTCGCCTTCGAGCTCGCAAATATTTGAAGGCATACAACGTTCGTGGTGTATTTTAGGTGTTGGTTGGCATGTGGAAGGAAGTATACTGATTTTACTGACAAGCACAGGACTACCCACCTGCAGAATACAAACCCAATTTCCGTGCTATCGATTACTTCGGACCAGATGAACGATTTCAAATTCTGGCTGACCTGTTTGGCATTCCTCTTGAGAAAGTCAAGTCTCTGCCGATATGCATCGAGCCGCCCTTCTATTGTGACTATGGAACGAATATCGAATTCAAAGGGGAGTTCTACAGTAATTTTAATTTCACAGTGAGCCATCCACTGCCCAGATGCGTTACTAGCATTGACATTTTGATAGGTATTAGGTACTGGGTCTTTCAGTTCGACACGCCGGACGAGGTCTTACTAGTACTACCTACCCGCATGCTCCACAGACTGCGCAAAAGTAACGATCGGCTCTCGAGTCCTGTGCGCTCCTAATGTACACGTAAGTCATCGCGAAGGCTTCTTGAGATCCCCTGATTGACTGGTTGCTAGTTGTATGCTGCCACACATTCTGTCGAAGTCTCTGAGCGCCGTGCGGGGCTCGAGCGAGCATACCCCATTACTGTATGTTCTGTTATCCTATTCCAGTGATTATGAAATTACTGGTACACTCGTAATTTGTGTAGATCGGCGACGACGTGAGTGCCTAGTCACTTGAAAGCATTCAGATCGGACAAGAATCTACCTAACTTTGTCACAGGTATGGATTGGTGGAAACGTGTCAATAATTGGTCCGTGCACGATAGGAAATGGCGTGACCATTGCAGCTGGCTCTACGGCGAGTTAATTTTGTCTGGTTAACATTGTACAATATGAAACTAATGTCATTGTCAGGTGAGAGGGATTGTTCCAGATAATGTCGTTTTTGGCGGAAACCCAGGGAGGATTCTGAAGAAACTGGAACCTCCACCTCCCCTTACACAAGCTGAAACAGAAATGGAGCCTGGTGCACGAGTGTCTGTGCCATGATTGAAATGGGTTTCACAAGGGTAGACCGAGAATCCCCGCTCAGAACACATGATCCCCGAATTCCTCTCTTGCGCAAACTTTCTCAAGCTATACCCACGCGACACTCGTACTCGAGTACAGTATATGCGTCGCACAGTTCCACACTGTAGAACCTCACATTCTCATTCAAACATGACTTTTTTGAACATTTATGATTGGCACACGTACCAATTACTCTGATTTTTTGTACTATACCTCAGATTGACCCCGCTAGTTAGTGAGATTCGTTGCTGACTGTGTTGCTGCTGACCAGCGCTGACTAATGTTGGAACTCCGTCCCTGGCCGCAGTGGCTGTTCATTAACGATCATGGCTGTTCACGTTCACCGTGCTGGGAACACGAACGACTAATGACGACTACATACGGTACTTTTCCCGAGCGATGTCCTGTGCAGCACGGACATGTATGCAAAGGCGGTGTTGTCACCTTCTTGTAAGGGACAGACGTCGTCTTCTCGAGCTCACAACACCACCCCCACCTGGACTCTCTGGTCATGTTTCCTGTAACGTTTGGATCTTTCGGCGACATCGTCACGGCTGCTCAGCTCGCCTCCCAAATCGTTAAGGCCTTAAGCGACAGCTGTGGTTCCTCCGTACAATACCAAGAGCTTATCGAGGAAGTCAGATCTCTCTCGGCCACACTTCAAATGGCTTACAGCGCCGCGATGAATTGTACGAGTTATCCACGCGCAGAGGACATGCGAACCGTCGTCGATGAAATCACTCTATGCAAATTCGTACTCGCACGATTCCTCAATCGCATTCATGGGTACCAAAAAAGTTTAGGAAAAGGCGGAACTGGGAACTCATGGCGGAAAATTGGGTGGAGTTTGTTTAAGACGCAGGAGGTCGTTGAGATGAAGGCGAAGATCGCTGGATACAAAGAGACTATCACGTTATTCATGGTCTCATTGACGTCGTGCGTGTCCATACGTTTCTGCTCGTAGATGCAATGCTGATTATCATGGCAGTCATTCGATGACACGATTTGAAGACGAGACACGGCGGGAGCTCACGCGGATCAATGTCTCATTGACATGCATAATGGAAGGGAGATTTCAGATGCCCAAATCCGTCGGTTGGACGGCTTTGAATGGCGTAAGGATCATAGATGCACTTGGCCGTGACATCATCGTTCCGCCTGAGCTCGTTCCAACCTGGCCTGTGAGTTGGATTCGTCAATCGTGGGCGCCTCCGGTCTTCTGACACGGAGATTTTATTCCTAAGGACATGGAGTATTTCCTCAAGCTTCGCTTCAAAAGCTGTGCTGGCAGCCGACTTGTCGAATCAGGATACTACTCTCTATTCCATCAACCTCTAACCCTGCCTATCAACTGGGTACCTATTAGTGACGTCTGGGAAACCCTTGTAGAGTCCGGAAAAGAGTTGGTCATGGCGATACGTGTGAACAGACCATTCTATCGAACTTGCGTCGTATGCAAGTCAAAAGATCTCGCCCGCAAGAATGATTGGGAATATGTTTGGTGAGTCGTCATGTTGAGTGTATATACCAGAGGTTTAAATTCCAGCAGTGGATTTTGTACTGCAAACCTAACAATTAATGCGCCGCCAACAGACTCGCCGCTTGAAAAATTGGAGGAAAGCGGTTGGAAAGGTGAAGTGTGTGACGATGACGATGGCATCCGATACCTACGACACATTGTGATTGAATAACCTCAACAAGCACCTTCTTCAGCGACTCATTCATTATTGCATGTACAGTAATAATCAACAGCATAATATCTCTTATGGGTCATTGTTCACTGAACCATCAGAGGTCAGATTTTGCGCAGTATTTCCTACTTCCACAGAACCACCTGAATACGGGAAATTCTCGTGGGTAATGCGATTCGAGTCAGCGGGAGCTCCGTACTGACGAACACTCTGGGGTTCCTCACTCGTAACTGGATCTCGGCCAGGGCGGACAATTTGGCTATGCACTGGGCTAAATGTCAATGCCACATTTCCACATTATCCTGATGCTTCCAATTGGGGCAACCGAATGTCACTGCTTTCATTGCTCGTCCCGTTACAGCAGTTGGTTGGTTTCTCCACAACTCAGCGCAAAAATGCCACTTGGTGCGAGATCGGGACGCTCCGCGGCAAGACATGGGACATGATAAATTTTGGGGGAAGTCTAAGAAACCACTCATACATGCATATATTGCTTTCGTTCTCGAATTTCAGCTCCATGTCTCTTTTCGCCGGCGCTACGCATCGTCCAGAGGTCGGTGTGGCGGATGTGGCGTTGAGCTCCGAAAGCGGGATGTGGGCGTCGATGTGCACAACTTAAGTGACGTCACGCGTCTTCATCTATGACCAGACGGTGACACTCAGAAGGAGCCAAATGAGCCAAGAGCATCTCTCTTTACTCTCTACCACCACCTCCTACTATGTCGGACGTAAAGGACCTTGATCCCGTTACTGCAAAGGAAACCAACAATGACATTACCCCCCAAGCGAAGATCGACGGTTAGCGTCGATTAAAAGACATAACTGGTTTTCTTATATCATTGGCAGGATTGAAGGAAATCATCAAGACCGTGAAGATGGCTATGCTTACCACGCGTTCTAGTGACGGCCATATGCATTCACGCGCCATGGCTCCCTGCGATCGTACGTCAGCTCATGGCTCGTCTTCATAAGCTCATTGAACTCGGTGATCGATAACTTAAACATACGGGTGAACACAGCGCATTCAAACACGCAACTCACCCTCACTTTCATCGGCAATAACGCCACACACAAATTCGATGACATCGAGAAGGATTCGCACGTTAACGTTAGCTTCTACGATGAGAAGTCCACCAATTGGGCGAGCTTTTCCGGTATCGCAACCATCTCTCAGGACAGAGAGAAGATAAAGGCCCACTGGACCAGACTGTACGTTTGCCCGAATGCTTGCTTCAGCCATTTCTTCATAAGACATGCAATGATGCTGACTATATGCGTCTGGGACTAACAGGACCTCGGCATGGTTTGGCGATCTCAATGATGGAGTACACAAAGGCGACCACAATGACCCGCGTGTGTCGATTATCGAAGTCGTTCCTGAGGAGATCCGCTATTGGGTCTCGACACAAAATGTCGTCACCAAGACCGCGAACATTGCCGCTAGTGCCTTGACAGGGAAGGTCAGCGCGCCAGGCGAGTTGAGGACGATCACGAAGTCTGAGGTCAGTTTATTCACTATTAATACACGCGAAAGCGGACGAAATGACGATAATTCGTCAAGATACAACTGACGGAAGGACTTCATACAACGTGAAAAGAATTGCCAGGGAAAGAAATGTACTGATAGTAAATGCAAGTCTGAATGTGCTATTTGATGGTTCTGTCGTCGCCAGAAAGGTGATCACTCCTGCAGAAACAAACAAAATTGGTGTTAAATTGCCTTCCGCTCGACGACCTCTTGCGATTTGAATAACTCCTACTGTAATCTGTCCTCAAAGATGACTGATACCACGAACCCGAGCAATAAGATTTTCAAGGACAAAATTTACATTGTGCAACGCCCGTGAATAACTTGAACAGATTCCACTGACCTGAATCATATACCCTCAAGAGTTTCCCATATTCATATTTTTACGGTGGATGTAAAGGAACAGTGCGCAAATTTCTGACTTACAATGGACTTAAGTGAAAGGTCACCCATACGAATCAATATGCCGATGATAACTGCAATAATGGATGAGTTCTGAAGATGGTGCGTGTTGAGGTTATTCAAAAATAATGTGTCGTAAATATCGAATGTCATCGTCATAGTCGAACACTTCAGTTTCCTCCGCATTTTCTGGCTCTGTGTGCACTGACGACCCGGTGAGTATAAGGTCAGCAGCACAAAATCCACTGCGCGGAATTAAACCTCTGGTATATACAGCCAACATGATAACTCACCAAGCATACTCCCAATCATTTTTGCGGTTCAGGTCTGTAGATTTACACACGACGCAGTGTTGGTTAAATGGTCTGTTCCAGCGTATCGCCATGACCATCTCACTCCCCGATTTTAGACAGTCCGCCCACGCGTCACGGGAAGGAACCACGCGATGAAGAGGTTGACATAGAGGATGACGGATCATAGAGTAGCCTATCGATTCCACCAGTCGGCTGCCTGCACAGCTTTTGAAGCGAAGATCAAGTAGAGAACACATGTCCTAAGGAATTAAGCTCCGTGTCAGAAGACCGAAGGCACAGTTGATTGACAAATTCAACTCACATCCCAGGTTGGAACGAGCTCGGGTGGTACGATGATATCTCGGCCAAGAGCATCTATGATCTTTATGCCATTCCGAGTCGTCCAACCGATGGATTTGGAGATCCCTTCCCTTATGTACGCCAACGACGCATTGACCCGCATGAGTTCCCGCCGTGTCTCATCTTCAAATCGCGTCACCGAGTGGCTTCGAATAACAAGTATCAGCATTGTGTCAAGAGCGGAAATTTGTTGATGGACGCACGACGTCAACGACACCATGAATAATGTGATGGTCTCTTTATATCCGGCGATCTTCGCCTTCATATCAACAACCTCCTGCGTCTTAAATAAACTCCATCCAATTTTCCGCCATGTACTCCCCGTTCCGCCTTTTCCTAAACTCTTTTGGTACCCATGAATACGATCGAGGAATCGTGCGAGCACGGATCTGCATTGAGTGATCTCATCGACGACGATTTGCATGTCCTCTGCACGAGGATAGCTCGTACAATTCATAGCAGCGCTGTGCGCCATCCGGAGTGTGCCAGAGAGAGATCTAAGTTCTTCGATAAGCTCTTGGTATTGGACGGACGAGCCACAGCTGCTGCTCAGAGCCTTGACAATCTGGGCGGCGAGCTGGGCGGCGGTGACGATGTCGCCGAACGATCCGAAGGTTACGGGAAACATTGCCAGAGAGCGCAAGTGACAGATCGGCTGAACTTGAACGTGTAGAAGCGCCGACACTGCCTCAGGACATGTGCAGACTTTCTGAGCATGTCGATGCCAAGTTCTGCAGACAAACTTTTTCTTCTCGTGTAGGCATTGACAGTGAACACGACCGAGCCCACTGGCATCCTCTAAGAAACAATTTGCCGTGCTTCATTCCGCCCGGGTCATAGAATTATCAGAAAAATATGAAGTAATAGTCAAGATGGTCTGAATAACACCACCTATGCACGCTGGACGCTCCAAACGCCGCTTCAACCATGGCGGGGTGTCGTTATGATCACGGTGGTCGACGGTGAAGAGTTGATTGACAGAGTCGCGTCGCGTCACGCCACGACGCGTTGTGTCACTCAAACGCGTCCGCAAACTCAGCACGTCCAGGTTCTGGACATAGAGGCGGCGGCGTAACCAACAACCTCACATCATTGGGTGTATGCGCAGTTTAGACTCGAACCAGTACCCACAGGAAACTTGCTAGGATAGTCGCTCGAATATTCAGTACAGTAGGTACTTGTTCGTCACAACTTCATAATATTGATAATGGTAATACAGGTTCCGAGTCACAGCCTTTTCGCCAAACAGCGCGGGCAATTCACCACCCCGAACCCAACCCAACCCAGCCCTCGGTAATGAGGGTTCCCAGTTACGCCATTTCCAAGAGTTTTATGAAACCCATGAATCCGAGCGAGGATATTCGGAAGGACACATTTACATTTTGTCATGCCACAAATGACGACCTGCATCTCTTCCGCCGGGGATAACTTGTACAGAATCTGTACGACAGATTCCGCTGACCTACCGGCAAGATTTCCAATCAGGTTGTAAATGTAGATGGAGAGGAATTCTATGCAAATTCTGACCCATATTAGTAAAGTCAACAGTCGCCATTGGCATGAAAAAATAATATGCTGATGATTATTGTACATGCGATAATGAATGAGTTTCTGGAGGAGGTGCCGGTTGGGGCCATCCAATCACAATGTGTCGTAAATAGCGAATGTCATCGTCGTCATTCGCTTTGCCTTCCAAACCCATTTCCTCCATTTTTTCTGGCTCTGTGACCACTGCCCCACTGACCGCAAGGCTGGCAGCACAAAATCCACTGCTGGTGATTAGACCTTTGGTGTATGATTCAATATGAAAACTTGCCAAACATATTGCCGTTCATTCTTGCGGATCAGCTCTTCAGATTTGCATACGACGCAACATCGGTTAAAGGGTCTGTTAACGCGTATCGCCATGACCATCTCACTCCCCGGTTTTAGATGGGTGTCCCAGACGTCACGGGAAGGGTATCCCCATGAAACAGGCAGGGATAGTCCTTCGTGAAACATGGAGTAGTTTCCAGATTCAACGAGCCGGCTGCCAGCACAGCTCTTGAAGCGAAGCCTAAGTAAAGAACACATATCCTTATTGACAAAATTTCATGTCAGAAGACTGGAGGCACCATTGATTGTCAAATTTAACGCACAGACCAGGTTGGAATGAGCTCGGGTGGTACGACGAGGTCTCGTCCGAGGGCATCTGTGATCTTTACGCCATTACTTGCTGTCCAACCGACGGACTTGGGCATCCCTTCTCTTATATACGTCAATGATCCCTTGATCCGCATGAGCTCCCGCCGTGTCTCATCTTCAAATCGGGTTATCGAATGACTGCGAAAAACAATATCAGCATTCTCTATGCGAGCAGAAGCACGTAGATAAATGCACGATGTCAATGACACCATGAATAACGTGACGGTCTCTTTGTATCCAGCGATCTTCGCCTTCATATCAACGACATCCTGCGTCTTAAACAAACTCCATCCAATTTTCCGCCATGAGCTCCCAGTTCCGCCCTTTCCTAAACTCTTTTGGTACCCATGAATACGATCTGGGAATCGTGCGAGCACAGATCTGCATTGAGTGATCTCATCGACGACGACTTGCATATCCTCCGCACGAGGATAGCTCGTACATTTCATAGCAGCGCTGTGAGCCATCTGGAGTGTCGCAGCGAGAGATCGAAGTTCTTCAATAAGTTCTTGATATTGGACGGACGAACCACAGCTGCTGCTCAGAGCCTTGACGATTTGGGCGGCGAGCTGGGCGGCGGTGACGATGTCTCCGAACGATCCGAAGGTTACAGGAAACATTGTTAGAGAGCAAGTGACAGATTCGAAAGTTGAGACGTCGACTGAGTGTCGTTATCCGTGTTTGCCATTGGAGGTCCAACGGTTTACAAGCGCCAACACTGCCTCTGGCCATATGTAGTGCGTTTTGCGTACATTGATTCCAAGTCCTGTAGACGAAAGTTTCCTGGTGTAGATGTTGACAATGTTGGTCCTAAACACATCCGACTCGGAGTCCAAGCCTCTAGGAAAAATGCGAATCTCTGCATCCAGCCCGGGTCACAGAAAGAAAGAAAACGAAATTGCCGAGATGGTGTGAACAACATCGCCTAGGCTCACTTGAAGCATGCTTGAGTCGTTCTGACCGCAATGGATGACGGTGAAGAGCGAATTGAATCTCCGAGTTGGCGTCGGCTGCGCTCGGAGTCGCGTCGCGTCACGAAGCATCAACACTTTCTGTCACTCAAACGCGTCGCACAACGCTCACCACGCAACACAAGTAATCCCTCAATTCGGTGATATCACTGGGTGTATGTGTTTGCGGTCCACACGGTGTGGGCAATGGGCATCACAGGTTCACAGCCTTCTCACCCCAATAGCACGGACAAACCACCAAACCCCCAACCCACAGCCCAACCCTCGGTACTCCACATTGCCCCACGATCACCGAAGCTGAAACTGAAAGCCATATCTTGTGGTGTATAAATGATGCGCAATGTTGTGCCCATTCTGAATCTCACCGTGACCAGTCATCACCGCCACCCAACAGTTCATTTCACCGGTGCCCCTCATGTACGCCGACAAAGGTATTCGCGGGAAGACAGACATGGGCTGGGGTGCAAAGCATGGGCCGTGGCACTACACCAAACTCACGGAACCATTCCTGACGTCGGAACTCACGCGACTTTCCTTGCCCAAGACTGAGAAACTCAGTAGTGGCGTTGTGGACAGTGTCTCATTTCAAGCCGCGGCAGTCACTGGACCGGAGAGTGCCAATCAGGATCGGTATATTGTGGAGGAATGGGATATCCCTGGTAGCGGGAAGTGGACAATGATCGGTGTGTTCGATGGTGCGCACGTCCGTCTATGCTAGGTTCTCCGCATGTACTCAAACCGACCACTCCAGGACACGCGGGTCACGAAACAGTGGACTACACCGTAGAACATCTTCCTAACCTCATCAGAAACTCTCTCTCATCGTCCATATCATCTGCGCCCAACACTACTCCCAAAGTTGAAGCCATCTCAACCCTCCTCACCCAGTCGATCACAGCATTCGATGACAGTATCGCCAATGAAGTATTCGCAATGTTCCCTGGTGGACCTGAAGAGATATCCAAGCTCTCAGACGATGAGATCCAGAAGGTCGTGCGCGAACCCGAGAACGCGAAGAAGTTGCTTCGGTGTATGCGCGGCACCACAGCGCTTGTCGCATTATTCGACCCGTCGCGCAAGAATCTGTGGGTCGCGAGTCTGGGGGACTGTCTTGCAGGTGAGAAATTATTTTATTATGAATCTGGTGTTTTGTGCGAATGTCTATGCATGATGCGCTGACGTCGTTTTGTCGGACATCCAGTGCTCGGGTCCAAGGACGGCAAAGTAGATATTCTGAGCACGGATCACAATGCCTCAAATCCTGAAGAGGCAGAGCGCGTTAAGCATGAACACCCTGGTGAAGAGGAGTGCGTGTTGCGTGGTCGCGTTCTGGGTGCGATCGCCATTACCCGAGGTACGCATCGCCCATAATCAAATCTTCGCTAAATATGAAAATCTTCGACTATTATAGCGATCGGAGACCATCTATTCAAGCTCCCAGCGATCTACACCTCACGCGTATTCCTGAACGCCTCCGAGAAGTTCCAATTCCGTACACCAGTACATGAAACACTCTCGCGCAACTTCACACCTCCATACCTTTCCAACATTTCCTCCGTGAAACACATCATCCTGTACGACCCAACCGGTACTGAACAAGGTAACGCTACTGGCACTGGACAGTTCTTAATTCTCTCATCCGACGGCTTACCGGACTGCCATGATCCCCACATGGAGCTCAAAAAGGATGTGATCGTGAAGAAAATTGTGGACGCCGCGAGGAAGGAAATCACAACCTGTGCGGAGAGCGGAAAGGAGAAGAACATCGCGCTGACGCTGTTGAGGGACGCGTTAGGAGGAGATGACGCGGAGAAGGTGTCGAGGACGATTACGGTGGAGATGGAGGGTAAATATATGGATGATATGACTGTTGTCGTACTCCGCTTGTAAATTCTTTGTTTATTCCTTCTGAATATAGCATCGTAAGTTCGCGTGCTTGATTACATTTACTCTAACCTCGACGACCTGAAAGCAGTCATTTTGGGCTGGTTGCGGACGACTCGTCATTTTCAAATATTATGATTGTAAATGATTTCTTCTCATCTTACTTCTCCTTCCTTACATCTCCCCATCCCTCCTCTTTCAGATTTTTTTTTGGTTCGTATGCGAGACGTTTGATTTTCCTGAGGCCGAAAGCGATGCTTAGTAAGCGACCGAAAGAGGCAAACAGCCACGTGGCTTTTCTAGTTTCCTTCCTTTCAAAATCTTGAAATGGGACCTTTAAAACGCAAATGGTCTCCAAACGACGACTCTGACTCGGATACATCTAGCGAAACTTCAATACACGCCTCTCCACGCGATGAAGTGGACATATCTTCAGCACTGACAGGAAAGAAACGCAAGTCGGTGCCGGACGATGAAAATGATCACGAAGAGCTGGAAATGCTTATAAAAGATTCTATGGCGCGTCGAGATGTCAAAGATGGGACGAAGCTTCTTAAGAAGACAAAGGGAAAGACTAAAATTGCGAAAGGCGAAATTGGGGGAGGGAGTTTCCAGAGTATGGGTACGTTTTCTGAGGATTTCTGTTTATTGCGACATGGGTCATTATTTATTCTGCTTTTCTCAGGTCTTCACCCTTCAATTCTTCGTTCATTGACTCTACGGGGCTACAGAGTGCCGACTCCAATCCAGAGACTGTCAATTCCCACATTATTAGCGACACCACCGCGCGATCTGGTAGGAATGGCGCGAACGGGTTCTGGGAAGACCTTGGCGTACATGATTCCTCTCGTACAACGACTCGGCGGCCGACACTCCACGGCCTTTGGTGCGCGGGCCCTGATTATGGCTCCAGCTCGCGAGCTTGCTCTGCAGGTTCTGAAAGTTGGGAAAGAGTTGGTGAGAGGTTGGAATAGCGGGAGCGGTGACCACGCTGGTGACGCGGAGGAGACGGACAATGTGAAAGCACAGAGTCTTCGTTGGGGCCTGGTGGTTGGTGGCGAGGGTCTGGACGAGCAGTTTGAGATGATCACGAATAATCCTGACGTGTGAGTTTATTTTTATTGAACAAATTTTAGTCTAAAAGGTTTGCAGAATAATCGCTACTCCCGGGCGTCTTCTTCACCTTATTGTAGAAATGAACCTAGACCTGCGGTCGGTTCAGTATGTCGTCTTCGACGAAGCAGACCGACTTTTTGAGATGGGATTTGCAACCGCATTAGATGAAATTCTCCACCGATTACCCGCGAGTCGACAAACCCTTCTGTTTTCAGCCACACTCCCAAAGTCACTTGTTGAGTTCGCAAAAGCCGGCCTTCAGGACCCCAAACTCGTGCGTCTCGACGCGGAGAGCAAAATTAGCAGTGACCTACGGATGGCGTTTTTCTCTGTCAAACAAGCTGAAAAGGAAGCTTGTCTGCTGGTTTTACTACGTGACGTCATTCGCGTTCCTCTAGGTACCCCGCAGATCCCTGAAGACAAAGACAAAGGAAAGGGAAAGCACAACCAACAATTCACCGCTCCCCATCAGACCCTCGTTTTCGTTGCCACGAAGCACCATGTCGAGTATATCTCAAATTTGCTTTCGACGGCTGGTTACGCTGTCTCCCATATCTACGGTGCCCTTGATCAAGCGGCAAGATCGGACCAAATGGACAAGTTCAGGCGAGGCTTGACGAATATTCTGGTTGTAACGGACGTCGCTGCTCGCGGAATCGATATTCCCATCTTAGAGAACGTCGTAAATTATGACTTTCCTACCGGAGCGAGAGTCTTCGTGCACCGTGTCGGCCGAACGGCTCGCGCAGGGCGAAAGGGCTGGGCATGGTCCTTCGTCACCAGCACCGACCTCCCACATATGCTCGATTTACAGCTCTTCCTTGCGCGTCCGATTAAAGACGAGGTGTCTGGAGACGGTCCGGAGAATTACACCGAAAATCTCGTGCTAGGTACCTTCCAGCGCGAAAAGATTGACGATGAAGTTGAGTATGTCACGAGTCTTGGAGAGGAGAACAGGGCATTGAGCACGCTGCGCGATGTCATGCGAAAGGGTCAGGGGATGTATGAACGTAGTCAAGGTAAGGCGAGTCAGGCGAGCTACAAGCGCGCCAAGGAGATGATCAAATCTGGGAGGTGGGGATTCGCGGTTGGCGCCGGCGAAACGAGTGTGCATCCTGTTTTGCGGATCGTTGAAGGACGGACAAACGACGCTGGAGATGAACAAGCGAGGAAGGCACTCCTCAGGGTTGTCAACGCATTTACACCGTCGGAAACTGTATTTGAAGTTGGCACACGAGGTAAAACCGACGGTGCCGCGCTAATGAAGGACCGACGGAAGGCTCTGAAAAAGGCTAAGGAACGAACCATTGCCATCCAACCTACAGAACCGGAGGCTAACGATGATATCGGAGAGAGTTCACATCATCAAGACGTGGAAATGGCTGACGAGGAAGAGATTACTGTAATTCATTCGACGTTCGATCTTGACTGGAAGCTGATTTTTATTCACTCAGGCTACCTTTGAAACGACAGGAAATGGCCCGAAAGCTAGCAAGTATCGAGACTCTGAATTTTATATGTCACACTATCAAAAAGATGCAATGACGGAGAAAGGGTAAAGTTTTCTCCACGCTCCCAAGTTTACCGATATTCAAAGGACATTCTCTCAGGTATTCACTCAAGGATGGCGCTTCTTTCGTGGAACAAGCCAGAGGTGTCACATTCGAGCTTGCAGGAGACGAAGGGGTAGCAGAGCGACAACGGCGCAATTCACAAATGAAATGGGATAAGAAAAAGAAGAAGTTTATCAAGGGCGATGGAGCTGGTGCTGACAACGTGAAAATTGTCAAAACCGAAAGTGGGACACGTCTACCCGCCACATATCGAAGCGGAAGGTTCGACGAGTGGAAGACGAAAACGCGGACGAGCGTGCCAAGAGTTGGGGAAGAGGAGGCAGAGGGGTTGAGTAGCCGTCGGGGGAATGGTGGAGGCAGGAAATTCAAGCACAACACATCGAAGCCTGGCAAGCCGTTGGACAAACTTAGCCATGACTACGAGCGGAAAGTGCGGCAGTTGAAGAAGAAGGAAGGCGCAGGGGATGGTGGTGCGGAGGCGAAACCTCCAGCAAGAGGCAAAATGGGAGCGAGGGGTAAGAAGACGTCTGTGCGGTACGGGGGAAAGTCGATTGGACGAGTAAAGTCAGAGCTCAAGTCGGCAGATCAAATCCGTAAGTCAAGGGAGCAAGCGGAACGCAAGAAGAGCAGGAATGCGCGGCCGAGCGGAGGGAAAGGCAGGCGGTAGTACGAGGACCCTAATGTATCTCACTCCACATCGCAATGTTACTAAGTGCAAACTCTATGGTTATGTTGTATCAGCGTAGTCCCATTTAGCACCATTATCGTCCACTACTTTCGGATTATCCACACCATGAAGGAGGTCAACACCGACACTCCGCAAAGCATCGACGCACCATCGCGGATATCCATCATTGCCATAGTAGTTGGCAAAGAATGAACGCAAATATTCAGGAAATTTGCCATCCATAATGGCGTCCCGGGCACGACCCATGACTCGAGCTTGGAAAACTATATTGTGTTGCGTTATGGCTAACAGTTCTGTGAGATCGAGAAAGAAAGGGACAATATAATAAACGAGATACCATGTGCGCCAACGGTTTCAATTGTCACCAGATGGTGCAAGTGCGCCCGAGACATTCTACTATGACATGTCGGGCACGGACAATCGTCGTCGATGATGTTCAAGTCCAATGCATTTTTTGCCAGTCCTTCAAAACCGATGAGCATTCGCTCTGAAGGTCAGAGGTTAACACCCACTGAGATTGACAGGTCCATTAAAGGTGAGAGCGACGCCGAATCGAGCAGTTCTTGTAGGAAAAACGCAATCAGCCTAGAGTTGGAGAAATCAAAAAATCGCCAGTCATGACAGTCGATTCATAAATACCATATCCACACCAAGAGCGACGCATACGAGAAGGTCTGATGATATGAGATTCGACCCATAAGAGGATACATTAGGTTTCCTACCTTCAGCGAAACCGATGCCCATGCAATACCGTGGACCTGAAGGTAATGGATTAATAGTTGAAACAGGCCCCAAGAGCGTCACACACGGTCTAAAGGAAGTTTATCTGCGCACTGCTTAACACTGTGATGGGTAATTTTAGTCAAAATCAACACATTGCCGCTTTCCTCGCTCACATCTTCCAAAAGACATCTCCGATGACCTGTATGAGCACCATTCCGATTGAAACACAGAGAGAAAATACCTTTTGCTTCCCCACCACTCAATCCCCCGATTGCATATCCAGCGACGCGATCTTTTCTCTTGACCATTTCGTCAACGCACAGGTCGCGCAATCTACTGTCAAGGCCGCCTTGTACAATTGCGAAGAGATTTTGGGACGCATTCCGTCCGCTCTGCTCGTGCATAGCAATGCATCGATCTAGCCACCGCACCGAGCGCCACATTGCCTCTTCAACGCGTGGGCCCACCGTCAAACTGGAAACTGAGGAAAATTTGTTTCAAGTGGTTTGCGTTACGTCGAGTGATGGTGCGTACCTACGTCGTCCAGCTGCATAATGATGTCAGCTCCTATCGAATGCTGGATTGCAATGCTTTCTTCAGGCTACATTGAGACCTTCAGAGATACGAGAATGAGACGTTTCATGAACACGCACCGTCAGCATTGTCGGTTCACCCGTGAATGGACTTGCGAATAACGCGCCTTCCTCGGTGATTTTGGTGAATTCGCTCAAGGAGACAAGCTGGAACCCTCCACTATCCTATCAAGATCATTAGAATCACCGTTACACTCACCAGTGAAAGTGTGTTTACGGTCAAGAGGTTTCTTTTCCATCCCTGGAATTTGTGTGCTCCACCAGCTTCATTTAAGACTTTAATTCCAGGGCGTAGATTTAGATGATAGGTATTGTTCAATATCAAGGTGATTCCAAGAGCGTCAGTCTGTTGAGGGGTTAAGCCTTTAATAGCAGCCTGGGTTGCGACTGGCATAAATGTAGGCAGGAAAGTAGTGCCATCTGCCGCTCATTGAGAACGCCGACGAGTTTTCACGCGGGATAAAACTTACGAGCAAGGGTCATACGACAAACGCGAGCACGAGTCGTTTGGCATCGTGCAAGTACCTCGAACTGCATGACAGTATGAAATTAAATGGTTGAGACCACGTGACATATCTAAGCGAAGGGGATTACAATGAGGTAAGTTACGACCTTCTGGTCACTCCTAAAGGCCATGTTCAAGCTGTATTTTGGACTGCCCGTTTGTGTTTTGATGGAGGCGCCATATGCCGCACGCGGCCATGATTATTCTGCCGGCGGGTAGCACACAGCATGTCCAGTATTGTGCGAATACAGCGCCACCAGTGATTTCGCTACGGACCGTCCTATCTGCCGCGGTCCACGAATATCAAAGCTAGCTGTTGTTCAATTCCCTGAAATGTTAGGTCTTCATAATCCGACCACTGTAAAAAAACTCCTCATGAACCTTCAAATATTTCGTCTCAGTGCTCCGGAACTCCTTCAGAAATCAGACGGTGATATTTATCCGGGTTCTCGGCCTTGAGACACTTGGCTACGTGCGCGCAATGCGCAACTACGCTCTCGGTCAGTCGTTCTTGGAGTACACGTTGGGAAGGTAGCGGCTGCTCCGTCTGAAATGGCGCACAGCAAATTTGTTTGTGAACCTTCCAATGAGCCTCCTGGCATTGAACGCTACAGTAAACCGTCTGAAGATGTGGAGGTCCATTTTCATCTTATCCATACATAAGTGTTTGGTCTACTTACCAGTTTACACGCTTGACACATTTTCAGCATATCTATGTTGCGACCTTCCTGTTTATTACAGCCATCGGCTTCGCAGACCCTGTACAGAGCACCGCATGACGGGCCAATCTTCGCGGCGATTTCAATCTCTAGCTTATTCCGAGGATCCCGTCCCTTGGCGATGTACTGATCAACGTATCCGTTGAATGATTTGGCGTAACGACTCGAGAATTGCTTCGGCACTTTACGCCCCAGAGGCCTAAAACACGCCGTTAATCACAGGAGGGAGTAATAGGCCATGAATTCCAACCTTACGTTCCAACGAGCCCGTGGTATGGCGAATGCAAATGCGGGATCCACGAGACCATCCTCGGAGAGATCCTCGAGCGTTTCAAGTAACAAAGTGGAAGGATTCTCTATTTCCGGCGGTATTCCTGTTTTGCCCACTGCTAATGGCATATCCGTAGCTCTGGCCAGCACTTTGGCATGCGAATATGCTCCATCGGAATTGTTCATGATCTTGGATATAATATCCATCGTGTGCTGAGGTAGAGGAAGTTCTACTTGCATATCTTCACGCCAAAGTTCAATACTTCCTCGTTCCTTATTCCATCCTTCCAGCCAACGAAGCCTGCGCTTTTTGCAACAGTTTTTATAGATAGAGCCAGATTGGCATGGACAGAGGAAGTGCAATGGGAGAGGTTTCATTTTCTTTCCATGGCAATCAGTCACGAGCTTCCCAGAAAAACAAGGGCATGGGCGACGGGGGCGAAGCTTTTGCTTAGCGCGGAATAAGGCATCCAAGTGTCGTTGTTCTGCTTTCGAGAACTTGAACGCGATGCGGCCAACGGGATCATCGCGCGCGCCGTGAGCGATGAGAAGCTCAATAAGCTCCCAGTCTTTACTCCTGGGACGGAACAGCATTCTTAAGCATGTCAGACGATCTAAGGCAATATTGACGTCTGCGTGCTGTTCTATAAGTAACCGCGCCACGATTTTTATCCGTGCAGCACGATTCGGGTGCAGGTGAGGGTTCTCGTTTTCAGACTTTGAGTGAGGAGGACGCTCTTCCATTTGTACTGTTAACGCAGAAAACATTTGCAAAGCGTGGAACAGTGCGGTCTGCCCTTGGGTATCCTTTGCATCAATGCTGGCACCAAGTCTGATCATCTCGTAAGCAAGAGGGATGTCGCCTTGTCTTGATGCAATATGAAGGAAACTCTCCTGATTGTCGGAGTTGCTGATTGAGAAGAGCTGGTCTATGAGGCAAGCACGGATGGCCATGTTATGACGAGCTTCATCGAATTCATCATTCGAGAATGAGAGATGCATTCCATCCATGATGGGGTTTTCTAGAAGCTCTCTAAGAAGTTTTCTCGATAATTGCGGGGGTGAATTAAAGGTGGCTTTAGCGGTCACAGACATTGAACGAACTGGGCTTTTGACGGGATGGAGTTTTCGGTTTGCCTCTGTGACGTGACGTGACATTTACCTGTCACTGCACGTGTTTGTTCTTTGATCAGCATCTACAATCACTGCAGCGATGGGCAAGAACAAGAACAAGGATGATGGCCAAAATCCTAACAACATCCCAAATAAAGATATACTACAGCGCCTCAACTTTCTCTACCAGGCCAGCGTCCTGATGCACAAAATCGCCTCGCCTTCAGATAACCCTGATTCTTCCACACCGGATTCTGGAAATCCGCGTTTAGAGGCAACCCAGGAAGATAATTCCGAAACCGGTCGTGGGAGACATGAGAGAAATATGCATAAGAGCAACGGGAAACAGCAAAGAATGGGGACAGCAAGTGATCTGGCTAGAAATTATATTCGGTCGATGAGAATCATTGGGCAGAAAACAAATGTCCGGATGTTCGTCTGATTCAATTTGCGTTATTATTCCCTGTCTTATCAGATCAATTATTTTAGGGATCCCTCCGTGAAACGGAGTCTTTGTAAAGGGTGCAGCACCGTTCTTGTGCCAGGGTCGACAGCCACAGTGCGAATTAAAAGTACGTAGGAAAATCCGTTGTTTTGGAAACTTGCATTATTTGGATTGTCGTTGAAAACTTGTATAGGTATGCGGTCGCATAGACATGCCATCTCATACACGTGTACCCACTGTTCGACAACGCGAAGGATTCCCGCACCTCCCACAGCTCAGCCCATGTCTTTTTCTTCCCCGAATAGTAACCGTAATACCCCAAAACTAAGGCTCAACGAAGAATCAGGTATGGATGGAGACATAAGAATGGCAAACGAAGGTGCATCAGGAAGCACTGGCGAAGGAGTCGAGAACTCGGAGGAAAAGATCGTAACCATGAACTCCGGCAAAAGGCGGCTGCATAAACACCGTAAAGTCATTATGCGCTCAACTCCGTTTTTTGCTCGTGACGACCATATAGTAATCGTCGGGAATGGGCGAACCGATACCGCTGCGCAATAACACTGTATGGTGCGTTTCACGGTCTCGCAGCATTCCAAGACTGTTGGCCTGTTGCTGATACATGTGCAACAACAGAAATAATGTCTGCATTGTGTCACGCCGACATCACCAACCGTCCCAGTCTTGTGTTGAATGAGCTGTATTTTGAAACAAAGCCACTCTCTAGACCCTCCCCCGGCCCACGACCTCCATCGCTCTCAATTACAACAATAATTGTGTCTCGGCTAGACCCCAGCGGTGCATTGAGTTCGTCGGGCAAATATGGCCTGGTGGTGCTCTCGCCTACACACCGGCGCTGTCTTCGTTCGAGCACTGCTCATGTTCACTGCCGCAGCGAGAATATGGACAATGGGAAAGGCGTCATTGATATGTAGAGCTGACTTTCCCTGTTGGAGGTCTTCAGTTAAGGCGCAGAGTCTTGGCAAGGGCAAAAAAATGTTGAGGTTAATTGTATGTGCCGTCACTCACCAATGCCGAACATTCTTGTACATCCATCCTTACTCGCTTATATGCCTCCTACAGTGGCCAGCCCTCTGTCTATCCGCTTGTCGGGGACTTTGACGACGCATAGTATAACATAATATAATAGATCATAATGTATCGTGGAATTGTTCAACGTTTCACTCTAGAAACCCAAACTTTTCCAAAATTTCACGAGTGGTTAATGTATCAAATTCCTTTGCGAGTTCCTCTTCGATAGCATAGTCCTCGGGGATTCCTTCAGGAAATAGTTGGGGGATAAGATTTGGTTCGTTGTCCTGGATTTGTTGAATCAAGATTGAGCAAACTTCCATAAAGCTCTGTGAAAGACTTTCTTGAAGTTCGCGTTGGGAAGAGAGGGGCTGTTCTGTCTGAAATGGTGCACAGCAGACGGTCTTGTGGACCTTCCAGTGAGCACGCTGGCATCTCAAACTGCAGTAAACAGCCTGCCAATAAATAGTCGTTTTCTGTTCGATAATGTGAATAAAGATACTGTGCACATACCATTCTGCATTTTTGACAATATTTTAATTTTATTAGCCGACGCCCCTCCTGTTCCTTGCATCCCTGCGCCTCGCAAACTCTATAAAGAGCACCGCACGAGGGTCCTAACTTCGACGCCATTTCGATTTCCATTGCCTTTCGAGAATCTAGACCGCTATTGATATATTCGTCAACATGTTTGTTAAACCCTTGAGCGAGGTCCGTTGCATATTTCTTCGGTATTTTACGGCCAAGTGGTCTAGACACAATTAAATGAATCATAGGCAGGAACATTCAGCGACAATGCCAAACCTAGCATTCCAGGAAGCTTTTTTCACGGCGAAAACAAATCCAGGATCCAACAAACCACGTTCCAACAGAACGTTAAGGTGGATTTCCAAGAGGACCATACCGTTCACTGGCATCTCTGGTGGTAACCCAATTTGATCAACCGCCAACGGTACGTCTGTTAACCTCCTCAGCATCTCAGTTGGAGGTGATGGTCTTCCGGTCTCTTTTCTGAGTTTCGATAAAAGTGTGGTGGTGTGCATTGGGAGTGGAAGATCCACCGGACGATCTTTACGCCATGGTTCAATAATTCCTTGCTCTCCGTTCCAAACTTCCCGCCAAGCGATATCTCGTTTCTTGCAGCATTTCGCGTATGCCACCCCCGATTGGCACGGGCAGATAAAGTGGCAAGGAAACGCTTTCGGTCCTTTCCCGTGACAATCAGAAAGGAGACGTCTGGAAAAGCAGGGACATGGCCGTGGGGGTCGTTTGCTTGGCCTAGTCCGTAATAATTCAGAAATGTGCTTCTTTTCCTCCTTCGACAACACCAAACCATTGAGAGAACCCAGGTCGTCACGCGCGCCATGCGCAATAAGAAGCTCAATAATGTCCCAGTGTTTGAACTTTGCGCGCATTAGCACTGTGAAGCATGTAACATTATTCGTGACGACATTGACGTCCGCGTGTTGCTCTAGGAGTAAAGCGATCACCAACTTTATCCTCGGGCCAGTACTAGGATTGTGTAAACCAGGGTCATTCGGCGCCGAGTACATCAGATGTTGTCCCGTCTGGAAATCCAGATTGGTAAGGGTTAGGACAGCATGGAAAAGTGATGTAAGCTCATGCGTATCGGTTGTGTCAACATTTGCACCAAGTCTAATCATCTCATAAGCCAGAGGAAGGTCCCCGACAGTTGCAGCGAGTTGGAGAAGAGTTCCTTCATATTCTATATCTGCAATGTGGTCAGCGGGGATCGCACGGAGTGCAATGTTATAACGGAATTCGTCCAATGCGCCTTGTGAAAACGCCACTGGGTTTCCAGCCACGACGGAGTTTCGTGAAAGCTCTTGACGAATATTTCTGGGTAATTGGGGAGGACATTTGAACGCAGGTGCTCTCCGTGTGGTAGGCATGATGACGACGGATGGACTCCCAATTGGAAGTTTCGCATAAGAGTGTCGCAGTCCTTATATGGAAGTTGTATTACTGTAACACATTTATAGACCAATTGTTACACAACTCTGTCCAAGTCTGCGAAATTGCCGTGCCTGTAATTTCAATTTCGCATTGCCTTCTCCATCACGACGTGGTGGAACAACATGATTTATACATGATCGGAGTGGGTGCCACTGATAGACTCGTAACCTGGCAGTCTGGCTACCCAGCACAGACTCCTTTTCCCAAGGTCGAAGTAGGTGGAACTGGTCATGAGCCTAAGCGGGTGAGTGTTTACTCGACGCGCGTCTCGAGGCTTTCGAATTCGTGGGTTGAGAGAACACAACTCTGATGTATCCCAAAAAGAATCAAGGAATTGTTCTAAAGTTCTAAAGTTTCGACTCCTCAAACCCAAACTTTTCGAGAATTATCTGTGTGGCTTCCGAGTCAAACCCCGGTTGGTGTTCATAGACCTTAGGTACTCCTTCAGGAAACAGTCGGCGAAAGCGTTTCGGTTCCTTGTCCTTGATATGGTGAATCAAGGTTGAACAAATTTTCAAAACGTTCTGCGTGAGACTGCCTTGGAGTGCGCGTTGGGAAGGAAGGGGTTGTTCTGTCTGGAATGGTGCACAACAGACAATCTCGTGAACCTTCCAGTGGGCGTGCTGGCATTTCAAACTGCAGTACACGGCCTGCCATTGGTTCTCATCGGTGCCTTCTCCAAAATGTGGTTATGTACATACCATTCTGCAATTTCGACAATATTTCAACTTTTTTATCCTGCGCCCTTCCTGTTTGTTGCAGCCTTGCGCCTCACAAACTCTGTAAAGAGCACCGCAAGATGGCCCCAACTTCGATGCAATTTCCACATCCATGGCCTTTCGAGAATCTCGACCGCTTGCAATATATTCGTCAACGTGTTTGTTGAACACTTGAGCAATGTCCGTTGCATATTTCTTTGGTATTTTCCGACCAAGTGGTCTATACATGATTTGATAAATCAAAGCACGAAGATTCAGCAACAGTTCCAAACCTGGCGTTCCAATTTGCCTTTTTGATGGCGAAAGCAAACCCAGGATCCACCAAACCGACCATCGAAAGGGTGTCAAGGTGAAGTTCCACGAGGACCCATTCGTCGATCTCCGGAGGTAAGCCAATTTGAGTAACCGCCCACGGAAGATCTTTCGTCCTCCTCAACATCTCAGTTGGTGGTGGTGATTTTCCGGACTCATTCCTGAGCTTCGATAAAAGGATGTTAGTGTGCATAGGCAGTAGAAGATCTACTGGCCGATCTGTGCGCCATGGTTCAATAATTCCTCGCTCCACATTCCAAACTTCTCGCCAAGCGATCTTTCGTTTCTTGCAACAATTTGTATACACTTCGCCTGATTGGCATGGGCAGACGAAGTGGTAAGGAAAAGGTCTCGGTCCTTTCCCGTGACAATTAGCAAGGAGGCGTCCGGAAAAACAGGGACATGGTCGTGGCGGTCGTTGACTTTGCCTAGTCCGTAGTAATTCAGAAATGTGCTCGTTCTCCACCGTCGAAAGCACGAAATCATTGCGGGAACACATGTCCTCACTTGCACCATGAGCAATGAGAAGTTCAATAATGTCCCAGTGTTTGGATTTTGCATGCATTAGCATTGTGAAGCATGTAAAATCGTTCCAGACAACGTTTACGTCTGCGTGTTGCTCTATAAGCAAACTCGCCACCATTTTAAACCTTGGACCAGCATTTGCCAGTTGGGGGGCGTTATTGTATGTTGGGTACAGCTGAGGTTCTTGCTCCCGGAGATCTAGTGCGACAAGGCTCTGTACAGCGTGGAAAAGTGCCGTCCGCCCAAGTTTATCGGTTGCTTCAAGGTCTGAACCGAGTCTAATCATCTCGTAAGCCAAAGCAACGTCTCCTTTGTTTGCAGCGATATGTAGTAGAGTCTCCCAAACCGGGATACGTGTCAATGACACAAGCTGGTCGACGGGTCCAGCACGCATCGCGATCGTATGGCGTAATTCGTCGTATTCAAACTGGATAAAGGCACAATGCCCTTCCCCCATCACCGGGTTTTCGTTAAGCTCTTGAAGAAGTTTCGCTGGTAATTGCGGAGCAAATTTATGGGTTGCCATAAGAGCTATGAATGTCGTGGGGTATATTATTAGGTTTAGTGGTTGACTCGGAGTTAGCCAGGGGGAAATAACTTACTTTACCTCCTGTAATGTAGCCTAGTGGTTTCGTTGAGATATCTGACCGAGCAGCAGGAACGAGGAAGGGGAGAGTGTGTAACGAATTTGTCAGCGTTACGGAGTTTATACCTCCTTTGGATGAAAAATTCACATAAGTTAATAATGAATTGCCCAGTGACCACTTGTAACTTTGCACGCGAGACGCACGTCCAGCTCCAGCGTGATTGAGGAGTGCTCTGACGAGATTCCTACACAATTCCTTTCTAATAATCTTTCTGTATTCTACATATGACCGTATATCGCCTCCCGACAGTGCCTATTGAAACTGCCTACGCTACCAGCTGTATTGTGTACGTGCTGTGTTTGCCTCAGCCTAGATTGACTTGCATCTGAGCATTGAAGATTGAACACAAAGAAAAGAGGTAACCCAGTAGTCCACTTGTAATTACTAAGGACCTCCAACACCAACTCACGGCCAACACCGATATGGCGCAAAAATCATCAAACGCCCTCCATCACGTCTTTCAAAATCTCACTAACACCCCTCCTCCCTTCTGCCCACTCCCACTCATCTTCCTTCCCATGTCGATCACGATTCATCGCATCCCCCTTCCCGACGGCCCCAAAAATAGCACTCGCAAGTATTTCGTCAGTCGGTCCATCTCTCACTTTCACTCGATGGCCAACCACGAGAGGAAACACGGAACGCACATTTTCATCCAAGACGTCTAACTGCGCATACGCATACGCGTATGCATTTTGGACTCCGTCATCCTCATCTGCTCCCCCCACATCGTTCTTATTATTAGCTTGACTTGTACCTTGTTGTTTACTGCTCCGTTTGATGCCACGCAGATCAGAGTAATGCGCTAAGAAAACACGACGTGCACGGAGGAGCGTCTGCATATCCGCTTGTGCGCGCGCCGTGAGGAGTGTGCCGTCCAAGTGTGGATGATGACGTGTCGCTGTGAACAGGTCCGAGACGTATAACGACAATCGGGAGTGGATGGATGTGTGCGTGGGGGATGTAAGTTTCTGGAGTTTTGCTATGTCCTATCAAGTCGTATCAACGCATTTTCATCAGTAAAGGACATTTCCAGTTAAAGGACGAAAGCCCATACGGTTGGAGACATGAGAGGTTGCTGTGTCAGACTAGCGGTGATGGAGTCCACGGTCTCGTTTGACAAGGTATGAGGTAAATGCTTACGACCGTCTCCTGCACCGTGAACATCGCTGTGCAAGGTCACAGTAATAGACATTGCGAAGCGGTCAACCTATCGAAATATACCCAATAACAGTTGTCAATCGCGTGAACTGGCAAATCAGTCAAGAAGAACTCAACGAGACTCCGATGAAAAGCTGGCCGCTCTCGTCCATCTCCCAACGGAGAAACACAAATCACGAAAAACCCGTCAGGTAGATTCCACACCACACCACTGTTTGTGGTGCTGCTATGATGATGATGATGACTGGATCCATCACTGTGATCATCCAGGACCACACGTCGTGCCTGTAAAACTTGCAGAAGGGTCCGCTGAACGGGTGTACTGGCATGCTCGAGCCCAGATATCACGAGCACCTGTGGTAAGACGGGCCCAGATGTCGTTGGGGCTGGCGTGGATGGAGACAGAGGCATAATTAGTGGGGAAGACACACCATTACTATTGGCGTTTGCTTGAACATTATTTTGTGATGGGCCCGGAGCGGTTGAAGAAAATTCTTCTTCCTTCAGATTATTTGACGCCGTCCGTATGGTTGGTATAAGAGGATACGATGAAGGACGCGCAAGCTCTGCCAGTCCGAGACAGTCGCGCCGTTTTTGGCTGCGTCCAGACGTATCCAGCGGATTGTCTTCCTGATCCCCAGGTGAAGAAGTCGACGTCGACGCCGAATTTACCAACACATCGTCACTTGGCACGGTCATATCGTTCGGGTAAGAGCTCGAACGCCTAAATGCTTCCTTGCCTTTCGGCGCATATCCATATCCAAATGCCTGTGGGTGTGGGTGTCTTTTCTGACCATTATTACTGGTATGCGCCGTCGGACCGGAGTCCCTGTCCCTATTCATTTCGCGGTTGGGGAGGAACAAGCTGCGGAGAAGATCTGTCGGTGTGAACTGCTGGTGCGGATGCGGATGTTCCCGTGAGTGTAAGACTGAGCTCGAGGTGGGCCAGAGCTTGAGTTTCGTTGTTGTGAGGGAGAGGGATTGAAGTATCTGTATGTGAGGGAAGGCGGAAGAGATAAGTAAGCCTTATTTTAATCTTTGGGTTGTAAAGAGTAGAGGGAAGTAAAAATAATTTGTAGTTTGAGCGTCTCGTCCTCCTCTCCTTCGCGGCCTGGCAAATAGGAAACAAAGGACGGCCAAGAAGAAGAAGAAGAAGAAGCAAGCGACCGACGATCCGAGAGGTCAGCATGTGAGATTGAGGATGATTTTATCAATCATGACCGTCACGATGGCTAGGAATGGCGACGACGGACAGACGGAATACGGTGCCAACCGCTGGTGTAGTAAGTCACGAGAATGATTCATTGTGATAAATGATCGCGGGAGGTGTTGGAGAGTTGGAGAGTTGGAGAGTTGGAGAGTTGGAGAGTTGGAAGTTAGGGTTGCAGCGAGGGCTGAACTTGCCTGTCACCGACAGCGGAGGACATTCAACGATACGCAGGGTTGACGAATGATTTGCGATACGAGTATTACGATACCCCAGGTAACGCGAGCGTTTTTCGTGGGTTGAAGGAAGAAACGCGCATGTCGCATGCCAAAACCAAACTTGAATGAAGAAATCTCAAGAACTAGATGGTCATGGCTCGGATACCGACACAAGTATCTAGAAGGGACGTCAAGAATAGTACTCAACTGATAGCACAACTTTCACGACGTTTGACACGTCTTCATCTGGACATCTGACGAGGAGATTCTTGTCCCGCGCGATGATGAGCTGGAGGATGGTGTGTTGGAGGAGGTCTGAAGTTGCCGACGTCGTGTTAGCCGTGGATGATAAGCCGCCGCCGGGGAGTTGAGGAAAGGACGTCGACATGCGTTCACGGTGGTTGATGGTGGCGGTTACATGTTGTGTACGGATTTGGACTCAGACAAAATGTTGGGTGATCACTTTGCGACCACTACATCCATCGTACATATTTAATGGCATTTTGTGTCTCTTGAGCTCCGGACGGGCTTAGTACAACCTCTGGTACATTGTTGTGCGGCAAAGACATTATGGTCCGCCGTATTGAGTCTCTGGTGTGGCGGCGCATCACATACCATCGCACGAACATGAAAAATGTCTTGGGTGGAATCATATATAGGTGCGCGACAAAAATTAAGAACCCTCGATGAATAGATATAATTTAAGGACGAAATCCCGAGGTGGTGTCACTAATCTCATCGCCCCCATGTCGTCCATAAATATGCAACAAATAATCATAGAATCGCCCAAGCTTCGAAAAAAATCAAGAGCTTAAAGCGGCGGCTCTTCAAAACCGTGAGTGTGTTCAAGTGGCACTGCGTCGGGAGAAAGCCCTTGGTCTTGTTCCAAGTTTTTGACCCGCTGGTGAATGCACATGGTTTCGACCATTTGTGAAAGACTTTCTTGAAGAGCGCGTTGGGAAGGCAGGGGTTGTTCTGTCTGAGACGGTGCACAACAAAAATTCTTGTGAACCTTCCAATGAGCGTGCTGGCATTTCACACTGCAGTAAACCGTCTGGCAATAAAAGTCGGTGCTTGTCAGTAATAAAGATGTATATGTAAATACCATTCTGCATTGTGGGCAATATTTCAACTTCCTTAATCCACACCCCTCCTGTTGATTGCATCCATCCGCTTCACATACCCTGTAAAGCGCACCGCACGAGGATCCTAACTTCGCTGCAATTTCGATCTCCAATTTGTTTCGAGAATCTTGACCGCTCGTGATGTAGTCATCAACATGTTCGTTGAAGACTTCAGCGAGATGCGTTGCATAATTCTTCGGTATTTTACGCCCGAGTGGCCTAAATAAGATGTAAAACACAAAGTACGAATGCTCATTGATAACAACACACACCTAGCGTTCCAGCCAACCATTTTCATTGCGAAGGCAAACGCAGGATCGACAGCACCCTCCTCCAAAAGAGGGCCAAGACAAACTGCCAAAATGAGCCCATGTGTCATCTCGGGTGGTAACCCTGTTTGATCTACCGCCAATGGAACGTCTGTTGGCCTCCGAAACATCTCAGTCAGCGGTAATGGCTTCCCGTACTCCTTTCTGATCCTCGATAAAAGTGAGGCATCGTCCTCCGGCAGTGGAAAATACACAGGCAGATCTTTGCGCCACGGTTCAAGAACTCCTCGCTCAGCATTCCAAATTTCCAGCCAAGAGATATTTCGTTTCTTGCAGCACTTCCATAGACTGAGCCAGATTGGCAAGGGCAGATAAAGTGGCAAGGCAGTGGTCTCGGTCTCTTACCATGACAATCAGTAAGAAGACGTCCGGAAAAACAAGGACATGGCCGTGGCGGTCGTTTGCTCGGCCGAGTCCGTAGTAATTCAGAAATGCGCTTCTTTTCTACCTTTGACAGTACCAAACCATTGAGTGATCCCAGGTCCTCAAGTGCGCCATGAGCGATGAGGGGCTCAATGAGGTCCCAATGTTTGTACTTTGCACGCATTAGCATTGTGCAGCATGTCGCATTCTTCCAGACAACATTGACATGCGCGTGTTGCTCAATGAGTAAAGCAATCACCATTTTGAGCATAGGGCCAGTACTGGGATGTTGGTTAGAGCTTTTTGGCACGGGGTACAGTAGAGGTTCTCCCGTATCGAGGTCCTGTGCGGTAAGGGTAACGACAGCATGAAAAAGTGATGTGACCCCAAGTTGGTCAGTTGCATCGACATTTGCGCCGAGTCTAATCATTTCGTAAGCTAGAGGAAGGTCTCCCAATGTCGCAGCGATTTGGAGAAGAGCCACCTGACATGGTATATCTTTCACCGGCGAACCATTGTCGGAGGGATCGCACGGAGCGCAATGTTATAACGCATGTCGTCGTAGTATCCGCTTTGGAATTGCGCAGTGGGTCCTCCATCCACCACGGGGTTTCGTGAAAGCTCTCGAAGGAGTTTCCTGGGTAATTGGGGAGGACATTTAAGCGCAGATGTACAAGCTCTCTGTGCAGTGGGCATGATGGGAGCACGAATGACATCAGGAGTAAGACGTTGTGACGTTCCATATAGATGCGTCACATTCCTTATTCGGAGGTTGTACGCAGATAGGAACGTTTCAATTTCACTCCTCTCTGCGAGATTCGTGGACTGCATTGTCGCATCATTGCTCTGTGGCGATTAAAAGCTCCAGAATACTGAACAGCCGTGTCATCCGCGACCACCAACGTGTGCAAACTTGAAGTTGGAAGTTGCTTTGTCATGCTCAGTAATGCCCCTCCCGTGGCCACTGGAGGGAGTCGATCCACCATCCATTCAATTTCGCAGATATAAGCCCTGGAAGCTACTGGTACAAAAACATCAAAAGCATTGAAAGAGCGAAGTGGACAGCAATACTGCGGTCCGTAAGTAACAGAAAATGGCCGCGCTATACATATATAATTTAAAAATAATGTTGACGTGGATCAGCGATGTCTGGAAACCGACCACATGAAGTCCATAAAATACCAATAGATTAAGGAATCAGCTTCCAGAATATCAAGAGAGTTTAAGCGGCTTTAAGTCGTAAGTTGCTGAAACGCATGCATAACGTCAATGGCCGGCGGGACAGCATACTTTTCTGGCACCCCCTCGGGAAACAGTTGGAGAAATCGCTCTGGATCCAGGTTCTTGATCTGGCGAATCAAGCCATAACATGTTGCGTCGACCATTTGTGAAAGACTTTCTTGAAGAACGCATTGATGCACAGCACACATCCTCGTGAACGTTCCAGTGAGCACGCTGGCATTTCACACTGCAATACACCGCCTGCCAATTGCCTCCGTCAGTGTCCTTTCACTTTCACTGATGTAGGCAAAAATCTATATACCATTCTGCATTCTTGGCAATATTTGAACTTCGCTGATGTACGTCCCTCCTGTTCGGTGCATCTATCGGCTTCGCAAACCCTGTAAAGAGCACCACACGAGGACCCTAACTTTGCTTCAATTTCAATTTCAAGCTTGTTTCGCGAATCTCGAGCGCTCGCAATATATTCATCCACATATTTGTTAAAGGTTCGAGCAAGCTCCGTTGCATAATTTTTCGGTACTTTACGACCGAGAGGTCTAAATAAGATGTAAAACACAAAGAGGACTGCTTAGCGATAACGCCACACCTAGCGTGCCAGCGAACCATTTTCATGGCGAAGGCAAATGCAGGATCCACAGAACCATTCCGCGAAAGAGCGCCAAGGCAAACTGGTAACATGGCCACGTTGCCACGCTCTATCTCTGAGGGCACACCTACTTGAGCTACTGCCAATGGAACGTCGGTTGGCCGTCGAAGTATCTCCGTAAGCGGTAATGGCTTCCTGTACACCTTTCTGATCCTCGATAAAAGGGTGGCAGCATCCTGCGATAATGGAAGATATACAGGTAGATCTTTACGCCATGGTTCAATAATTCCTTGCTCAGCATTCCAGATGTCCCGCCAAGAGACCTTTCGTTTCTTGCAACATTTTGCATAGACCGACCCCGATTGGCAAGGGCACATAAAGTGGTGAGGAAATGGTCTTGCTCCCTTCCCATGACAATCAGAAAGAAGACGTCCAGAGAAACATGGACATGGTCGTGGGGGTCGTTTACATGGCCTAGTGCGCAGTAATTCAGAAATGTACGTCCTTTCCACCATCGACACCTTCGAACCATCGCGGGACCCCACTCCCTCACGTCCACCATGAGCGATGAGAAGTTCTATAAGGTCCCAGTGTTTGACCTTTGAACGCATTAGCATTGAGAGTGGTGTTACATCGTTCCAGGTAATGTTGACGCCTGCATGTTGCTAGATGAGCAAACAAGCAACCTTTTCTATCCTCTGGCCCATATTGGTATCGAACTCATAGTTATTGGGAACCGGGTAAAATTGAGGTTCTTCCGTGCAAAGAGCCAACGTCTTAAGGATTTGGACAGCATGGAATAGTGAAGTTCGCCCATATTGATCGGTTGTGTTAAGATTCGCGCCGAGTCTAATCATTTCATAAGCAAGAGGAAGATCACCTATGTTTGCAGCGATTTGCAGAAGATTCTGCTGACATGGTGAACCTTCAATCTGCCAAAGGTGGTCGACGGGAAATGTCCGCAGCGCAATCTTGTAGCGCAATTCGTCAAATATGCTTTGTAAAATTGTAACGGGTTGTCCGGCCACTACGGGGTTCCGTGCAAGCTCTCGAAGGAGCTTTCTGGGTAATTGAGGAGGACATTTAAACGTAGATGTGCCAGTGCCAGTGAACGACGAGCTCCGAGACATGTGTTACCGTGACCGTTACGAACATGTCTTATTTTTTCGATGTTGTTTTCGATCGCCATCAACTCGTGAGCTTCCTCACGACGTGGTGGTCATCATCCAATTGTCAACATCCAGGAAGAACTCGCGGTTGGAAGGAACAAGCTTCGGAGGACGTGAAGTTGTGAACTGCTGGTGTTCGTGGTATGAGTGTGGGTTCGGACGCTCCCGTGAGTCTGATTACGCTCTAGGTGGGCTGGGCCTTGATGTTCATTGTCTGGAGGGATATGGATTGCAGGATCTATAAATGAAAGCAGGTAACTCAGCAACCATTTTTACAAACGCACGATTGCATATGCAATTACGAAAAGAAATGATGCAATGCGGGGTTACCAACTGGTTACCAATGACGTACCGGAAGTCAAATATGTGGACGGCCAAGCAGAAGAAGCAGGCGCTGACTGGGTGTAAGAAATAGGAAGATTTGTTCAACCATGGTCGCGGCTAACTTGAAGACTGGCGATGGACCGTCACTGCCACTGGCTGCGGTGCCGACCGTGTATCCAATTACGATAACGATTAATTATGGTTAATGACCGCGGGAGAAGGAGGGGGAAGAGGTGAGTAGATGATGGAGATAGAAGATGGAGATACCGCGTGTCCAGCCGCTGCGGGGGATACGCGAGTTGATGAATGATTTACGCGTTTCGCGCGTTGAAGACACGCGTGTCGAACGCAGGAGGAAGACATGGTGGTGAGAGGAATCCGATTCACAGACAACTCAGGCCGCTGATAGCACGACCTTCACGACGTTTGACGCGTCTTTAATCGGACATCCGACGAAGAGGTTCTTGTCGCGCGCGCGATGATGCGCTGGAGGACCGCGTGCTCAGCCTGGAGGTCTTTAGCTACTAACGTTGTTGTATGGATGACAAGCCGCCGCTGGGGAGTAGGATGTGTGTCACGGTGCCTGGTGGAGGTGTTGACTTTCCGCCCCAAACTCTATCCCGTTTTGGGAAGACCCCGAGACCCCCTTCCCATATCGGATACTCAAGCCACCGACCGCGCTTGTGCAGGAACACGAAACGGCGACGAGGCTGACGTGGAGCGGCAACGCGGGGGGTGGGATAACGTTGGACGGCTGCGGAGGGAAACCTGACGGCATGATAGCTGGGATTTAGCGGCGCCGTGGCGAGGTTTGGCGGGCAGCGGACACTGGTAGTTGCGCGAATGCGCGTCATGCCAAGAGGCGGGTGTCGCACTGCCGTGGGCATGTAGTAGACAAAATAAAAAATACAAAATTCTTTAATTTGAAAATTTTGGGATGCAAATGGCAGGAATGCGTGGGCACGCCGTCTTCGACAGCAAGCAGCCATTCTCGAGACTTAGCGTAGGACATCACACCAAATGACGTCCCGGGGGCCATCCGCCACTCTTCCTTTTCGAGTTCAGGGACCTTCCTAAAAGAATTAGAGTTTGGGGCGGAAAGTGAGCAACTGCCTGGTGCGGATTTGAAAACGGCATTTTCCTCAGTGGCAATTTATTGCATTTTCATACCATTACTCTGTTCACCGCATACAACTTCTGAATTCATTCAGAATCACGACTCAATACTGCTGATTCTTCAGAGGACATGGACATTGCTTTAGATAGACACCATTCACGATCTGACGCGCGGACACTTAAGAATCTGTTGCATGTACTTCACACCTGAAGGACCAAAGCTGTCTGTGTGAACTGGTCGTGGTGAGATAAACCGGAGTTTGAGTTTCTAGTTTGTAGGGAAGGCATTAATATTGGAGGATCTGTTTATGAAGGAAAAGTGAAGGGAGTAAATCAATGTTTCTGCATGCCTGAGTCGCGGTGATGAGGAGTTTACATGTAAGAAACTAATCTTACACAAAATCCGTGAATGAACCAGTCGTAAACACCACATTGCCATACAGTCTCTCCTGCTTCCTCCTCCCTTCTTCAAGTCGGCGTTCGTTATATGCCAAATCCAGTGCGTAACATGCGGTGAAACGGAAGAAACGGCATGCGCACAGGAACCAGTTTTGCAAAATTCATATGCGACAGTGAAATGACGCAACAATGCAGCGACGCAGCGCGCGAGGTTACGAAGAAGGCCGGAAGTCATCCCATTTCATATGCATGGCGCCCAGGACCTTGCCCAGACCTATTGGCACAGGCCAACACCACTATCGTCTCTGATCGCGTCTCACCACAACGACACTTTGACCAATAGGAAAGGAACGACGGGCAAGGAGGAGAAGACTGGCAGGCGGCGACTCGATGACTTTGGATGGAAGAATTAGGAGGACCCGTTCATCCATGGCTCATGGTTTTGGACAGCGACGGACAGAGGGCTTCCGTCATGGACTTGCGGTGCCGACCGTGCAGTACGGAGACGGAAGAAGGAGATGCCGACTGCATGTAGTAGTATACTATTTTCCAAAATGTCCTTAGTGAATCAGGGAGTTCACTCAAGGTCAGGGCCTCAGGGTGGTATAAGCCCCAACTCTTTAAAAGCATCAGGAAGGCCGCTGGCAAATGGTGCTGAGGAATAGTCTTCAGATACACCGTCGGGAAACAATCGGAGGAAACGTTCTGGTTCTAGGGTTTTGATCCGGTGAATTACGGCGGAGAACATAGCCACGACTGTCTGCGAAAGTTTTCCTTGAAGTACGCGCTGGGATGGCAAGAGTTGTTCTGCCTGATTCGGTTCACAACACACATTCTTGTGAATCTTCCAGTGAGTGCGCTGGCATTTCACACTGCAGTAAACCGCCTGTCAATTGCCTTCGTCAGCGTCCTTGCACAAATGCAGGCGAAAAGAACGAGCCATGTACCATCCTGCATGCTCGACAATACTTCAACTTCTTTAAATTACGACCCTCTTGCTTGTTACATCCTTCGGCTTCGCAAATCCTATAAAGAGCACCGCATGAGGGTCCTAGCTTCGCTGCAATTTCGATCTCCAATTTCGGTCGAGAATCTTGACCGCTCACGATATAGCCATCTACATGTTCATTAAAGACTCGAGCCAGGTCCATTGCAAAATTCTTCGGTACTTTACGACCGAGCGGTCTAAATAAGATGTAAATCATGAAGAGGAATGCTCAGCGATAGCACCACACCTAGCATTCCAGCGGACCATTTTCATGGCGAACACAAACGCAGGATCCACGGAACCTTTCCGTGAAACATCTTCAAGGCAAGAACCCAAAATGTCCACACTTTCCAACTCTGGTGGTATCCCTGTTTGAGCTACCGCTAGTGGGATGTCTGTTGGCCGTCGATATTTCTCAATTGGCGGTGAGGTCATTACATCCTGATCCCTGAGCGTAAACCAAATGGTGATAGTGTCATATGGCAGTGGAAGATATACAGGCAGATCTTTACGCCATGGTTCAATAATTCCTCGGTCTTCGTTCCAAATGTCCCGCCAAGAGAGTTTTCGTCTTTTGCAACATTTTGCATAGACTGACCCCGATTGGCAAGGACAGAAAAAGTCGTAAGGGAAAGGTCTCGGTCCTTTTCCGTGACAATCAGAAAGAAGACGTCCGGAAAAACAGGGACATGGCCGCGGGGGTCGCTTGCTTGGCTGAGTCCGTCGTAATTCAGCAATGCGTTCCTTTTCCTCCTTCAAAAGCACCACAGCATTGTGAAGCCCAGTTACGACACTCTCACGTGCGCCATGAGCAATGAGGAGCTCAATGGTGTCCCAGTGTTTGACCTTTGCTTGCAATAGGAAGGTGAGGCACGACACGTCATTCCAGACACAGTTAACGTCTGCGCGATGCTCTATAAGCAAAGATGCCATCATTTTCATCCTCGGAGTAGCATTTGGATGTATAGGTGCGTTACCGAGCAGTGGATCCGTCCACAACAGACCGTGAATCGGAGGTCTCTCCTTCGAGATATCTGATGAGACAATGCATTGAATAACGTGGAAAAGTGCGGTCCTTCCCTTTTCATCCTTTGCATCAACATCTGCGCCAAGTCTAATCGCCTCGTAGACCATAGTGACATCTGCTGAGTTTATAGCGAATTGGAGAAGAGTGCCATGAAGACCTTCTATCGGCCAAATGTGGTCGGCGGGGAACGCACGGAGTGCAACCTGATAGCGCACTTCGTCAAGTCGGCGATGTCCGAACATAGGGACTCCTTGGGTCACTACTGGATCCCATACAAGCTCTAGAAGGAGCTGTCTGGGTAATTGTGGAGGACATTTCAAGTCACTGAAGTCAAGTGTGGAGGTAGGCATACTCATGTAAACCTGGGCCGGGATTGGCGTGACCGTGACATGCGTTGCTCATAAGCTCAGCAACATATTCGCATTTGTATCCGCACGACGTGTTGGCCAACACCGAACGCATTCTCAACATCCTAGAAGGATCTGAATTTGATCCACCGGAGACAGACTCTCCCAATTGCAGTCCTACAGCCTGCGAAGCCCTGGGCAATTTCTTTTACGGTACGATCACAAACTTGAAATGCGGTCATTCATTAATTCAGAAGATGGTAGGTATCCATGAGTAGCACCAGCTTCGAACATTATTTTCATACAGTAGTCGTTGCTTTTGCTGCCGCTCAGCACCTCATGGACATATCATGATGTGTGAGAGGCCTCGGAATCTGGCGCGCTGGTTCGAAGGACATCCAGATGTTAGATCTGACCGAGAAGAATCAAATGGTATTTTACTGCATTTTCGTATCTTTCCTTTACATTTGTGCTGCTGTAAGCGCGCATACAACATCTGAACACCGAACCGCTCCACCACAAAACCTCCGCGAATCCACTCCGCGGTGACCCACTGGTGACCCCGACCTTTTTGCCAAATTGCTTGCATCGCTTCTCCAGACTCTCTCACTACATGTATCTCATCCATTCATTTTAATTCCGCATATAACTGCAGCTGGCCATGGAGGCTATTGGGTACAAAAATACGAAGATTATGAAGAAACGCCTACGGGACAGTAATACTGCGGACCGTAAGGAACGACGAACGAGAATAAAACGTGATTTTCCCGACGAGCATGGCGCGCGGTTCGAAACTAGGCTTCGAATTCTCTTCTCATCGTAACTTGCGCGTGCGTGTCCGTGCTCGTGGTCGACATCAAAGTGTTGGTCAATATATCCAAATGGAGACGGCGACCTTTCATCAAAGTCGGTCCTTAGCTGCAGCCTTGCGTGTATGCATACAGTACCAACCTAGCTCAGGCTTGGCTGAAGTTACAATAGCAAGACGAGTACCTAAAGTAGAGAGCGATTCGACGTCGACCGTGACCGCAGTGATCACCGTCGAGAGGACCGACGTATGTGTACAGCACGGGTCATCAGAATACAGTGTATGTTATGACGACGAGTCCATGTGGTTTAAGCGAAGGGTCGGGATGAAATCTTTTTCATTATGGAACCCATATGGTGACCAGCACTGCAGTGCTGTAATTCTCTTTCGAAATTTCTACATTGGCTACTTGCAAACCTGCTCGCAAGCGCGGCGCAGTCGACTAACCCACTCACCGACTAGCACATGACGGGTTGACGCAGTGAGTGGGACGCTGATAAGGCATGGTAGGCGTCGCGGTCGCCACCATCTCACGTTTGACGAGCGCGACGAAATGTGACGAGATGTCAAAGAGGTCATGGTTACTGAGGTTGGATCGGACTCGGATAACCCGGCCGGAGTTGGGCGGTGAGTAAGTGGAATGCCTTGCCAGTGAGCCCTTGTTTTGATGGGAAGATCGACGAGTACTGGTCATCTGTAATGGTTACGGGTGCTGTTAAGCCGTATAGCCAGCGACTGGCCCATCAAAAAAAGAAGATAGAGGTGACCCATACAAGGTCATATCTACGGGAGGACACTCACAAGCCTCCCCGTTGACGCTTCGTCCCTCGTCTTCCTCAACGACTTGCATGTCAGTCTAACAGCTGGCCAGTATTCTGACGCAGTCCACCATCGTCACTGGTACTTCCTGTATGCACTGGGCACACGCATGGCCGGAAGCAACGCAAGCATCTCCGAGTTCACATTCACAATCGACGATACCTCTCCGCAAGTCGTCTATTCGCCGCCATCGTTCACGGACACCACACCCGGCACGGCCCAGCCCGACCATGGCATCGACGCTGGGTGGACGCCGTTCTTCAATGGGACGGGGTACGACGCGTATCCCGGCCAGCCGGGTGTGGGCGAGAGTCTGCATGTCACAGCTCGTGACGGCGCCAGTTTTAGTCTCACTTTCACTGGTGAGCCGTCCATTTCTTTATCCATTGCATTCTGCTTTTGCGCGATGCGAACACTGGAGGACCCGCGTATCCTCTGTTTTCCTTATCCGAATCCCTTTCCCTTCCGAAGAGCTCGGAAATGGAATACGCAACGTTTTGATGGGATGGCACGATTTGTGTCTATATGCGTGCGGCATCTTGTGGGCCTTAATGGCGCGCGTGGTCATGGAGGGAGCCAGTAGCCCGACAGAGAACCCGAGATCAGCTCGAAAGGAAGTCCCGAAGCCATCGCCCAAATTGTCTCCTCCCTTTCCCCGCATGATCGTGCCGTGCGTGCCGTACCGTGCGCCAGTATGATCGTTACGCCAGGCTTGGCTTACGGTCTCAGAGAATCTATCACTGTCTTCTGTCTGCCTACTATGACAGAGGGCAGATACCGCATATAGCCGCGTAATTCCCTCCAATAGTTGCCTGTTCTATTACATTGCCGCCGTACATTAAGCGCCACTATCACCGTCTTCGAATATTCCTTACGCCATATTATCCTTTGCTCTGTAATTATATTCCAAATTGCTAACACGCTCTACTACCACGCTAGGTACAGGCATCCAACTCTTCGGCATCGCTTTCCAATCCTCATACTCCATCTCTCTCGACTCAATCCCGCCCTTCTTCCCTTCTCCCCCCTCTTCCTCCTCCTCCTCCTCATCTTCCTCACCCTCTTCCTCCGCTTCTTCCTCCGCACCGGTACCCTCACCATCAATATTCACAGCAGGCTTCTCCTCCACCGCCTATTCCACCAATGTCCTCTCCGGCGCGCAACCGCTCGACCCCGCGCAAACCGTCCTCGCATCCATAACCGGGCTGGAGCAGGGAAACCACACCGTCACACTCGTCGCGTTCACTAATAACACGAATGGTGTTGGACACCCGAATAGTGTGGTGTTGTTCGATAGGGCGGTCGTTAGTGTTCATGTTGAGGCAATGGGGTCGACGTGAGTCTATGCGTTAATTTCTTTCGTTTGAATTGTTGATAACTGACATATCATATCCATAGTGCGTCAGCGTCCGAGACTACCATCGACGATACGATGATTCAATTCACGGGGTCATGGACATTCGTCAACTCTTCTTCCCCAGGCGCATACATCCTCCCTCCCCCCCCCTCCTCCTCCTCCTCCTCCTCCTCCTCCTCCTCACCCTCCACAGGCATCCAAATCAATAACACGTACCACATAACCCAAACGCGCGGGGACATCGCAGAATTTACATTCTGCGGTAAGTACCTTCGCTATATGCGCCTCACATGCATTTTGACAAATTCATTTGTTTCGACGAACGAATAGGTACGAGCATACAACTAGACGGCCTCCTAAACTCCACAGCAGGTCTATACAACGTCACCCTCTCGCCCACCAACACCTCCATCACCACCACGAACACCACAACCGCATTCTCCTCGAACAAAAACAACATAACAATAACTCAACAGCTCAACGCCTCCTTCCCATTCCTCACACCTGCAACACTGTTTTACGCTTCAGGCTTAGATCCAAACACGTCCTACCACCTCCTTGTGACAAATCTGGAGGACAAGACCCTCGCTATTGATGGGTTGCGCATTACGGGGTTTAAAGAGGGTTATATGTACGTCTTTTCTTCGACTTTTGCTGTCACAGGTCTTCCTTGTTTTCTGGCTCTTTTTTGCGTGGTTATCGCTCTCAAGCCGACATGCCTGCCTAATTGCTCGTCTTGGTCCCATCTCCCCGAGGTTAATACCCGACCGTGGGTGGGTTCATAACACCTACACAGCCTCGTCAGAAAAATTCAATATCCGTCCCAGGCCTCCGTGGCGATCGTGATATTCAATCTGCCACAAATCATCATCCCATTTCGTCCCACCCATCCATCCCATCATCTCCTCGGCTATTTGCAACTTTGATTGGCGCCCATAGCTCGTGCATATATTCCATTCATACGGTCATGCCACCCGCCACGACGGATGGCGTTTTCTCTGATTTTGATGATGTGGATGGCAGTAACGGTTAAGCGTAACCGCTTAGCCTGCCTCATGGCCAATCTCATTTCCGTGCACCCCGCAATTCAATTCATTCCTACTGTTTTGTTGCTCATGATCAGATTTTATCTGTTCCATCGGGCTATCGGGCTTCGTGACCTATATGTTTTGGTTATGGGTATGGGTCGCGTGTCATCAGCGGCAAATACAGGGCTGATGCCATTATGCGCTGATGGGAGAGTGCGTGGTGATGTGTATGTGTCAAACGTGGGCTCGGCGGGGAGCTTGGTTGTCGATTGCAATGCCTCTGGGATGCCGGTGCCGATGGTGTGTTGAGATTGGCGGATTGGGCATGGGATGAACATGACATGGTTTGGATTGCTCGACCTGGTGTGTTACGCGGATTGATTGATCTTCTTCAGCCGCGACGCTTGAGACAAGGGTCGTGTGCTTGCTTGCTTGTGTGCTCGTATTCACCATTTTGCTTTATTTCTATTACACCGCCTTTATCTCTTTCTCCGTTGGCTTGACCTCACGTCCCTTCATAACGAAATTATATCACGTTTACTGACTCATGACCTCTTCCCTCTTATCCAGCTCTCAACCCTCCGCATCCTCATCGCCTGTATCCTCACTATCAGGTACCCTCCCCCATAGCGCAATCATCGCCATCTCCGTCGCCGCTTTCCTCGGACTAATCCTGGCGGCCCTCTTCGCGTCGCTCCTCCTCTGGTGGCATCGCCGCACGGCGCGCCGTAAGAGGCGCCTCCGCATAGCAGCTAACATCGCAGGCACGCAGCGGGGAAGTACTGTCATAACTAGCCGGCGAAAAGGCAAGGAACGAGAGCAGGTGAACTTGGATGGGGATGTCGTGGATATTAGCCCTGGGATGGCGGAGGTCGGGACGTTTTATGGGTTCGGCGGGGAGGAGAGCGAGAGTGGACATGGACATGCGAATAAGGATAATGAGGGGATGGAGATATCGCCTACTTCTGAAGTGGAGGTCGTGACGTTGGCATCCTTGCCGCCGATGACATTCGCACCATCACCGCAACCGCCAAATGGGAAAAATGGGAATGGGAACAAGACATTGACAGTGACAGGTCTACCACGCGCCTTACCGATGCCTCCAACGTCCTCGCCATTTGGTCTGCATTTCCAGTTACCACCGGTACCGAATACGAACGAAGGCGGCTTCCTCGTCCCGCCTATAGTCGCGCGATCTGGAGGAGGGGCGTCGGGCACCCGCGACTTGAAGGGAAAGCAGAAGGATCCGGAAGCGAGGTTCTCTTTCCTTGACCTCGCATCGTCCGCTGCGTCCTCCGTCCGCGCGGCTTCTCGCCGTTCACGCTCGTCAAGGGGGTCAAGGGGGTCACGTCGGACGTCATCGCATGTGAGTATCGTACCCGCCTCGTCTTATTCGTTTCAAAGACCGCAAGACACTCATTTCAAAATATTTTATTATTTTATAGAGCAAGAGCCAGTATAGCTCGAGTCCGCACACGGGCGACTCGCTTGCGCTTTCTGTAGATCCGGCGTTACACCCTGAGGGCATTGGACTGGCAATTACGACCGCAGAATTGTCACCCCGACATCCGTACTCATTTGCAGACACGCCATTACCACCAACAGGCGGAATTCAGCCGCAGCAGCAACAGCAGCCTCGAGATAACCGTTCGTCGCCTACGGACTCGCTCCCATTGACTGTATCAGACATACAATTCCGCGCCGAGGCCGAATCGACCTCCGCAGAATTCGATAACAACAGATGGAGTAATGGTGGCATACACCCAGGACGCATGCCTCATCCGCCGTTACCTGGTCAGCCAGCACCACCACGACCACCGCGGCTGCGGCCAACACCATCATCCGTATCCGCCACAGCGCATGGAAACGGACATGGGAGGTCGCAGTCTGCTGACAGACCGTCGGTTATTGCGCAGATGATACAGGAGCGGAGGTTAGCGCGTGCGCAGGCCGAGGCGTCCGGGAGCCAAGCTCCCAGTCGACAGGGCGATTCGACGCCGGACCCGGGAACGTCAGGTTCTGAACGGGCGCGATCACGCGAAGGCGGGAAATATAAAGGCCTCGGGCTCATCTTGGGGCGGAAAATTAAACGAAAACCGCCACCCGACGACTAGAACACCGACGCCGACACTCTTGTTTTCTCACAAATATTCACTACCCCTCGCGGGTGAACTTGCTTTCTTGCACACAAAGTGTTCAACAAACTATCCTCGTCGCCCGTTTTATGACTCAATTGTACCACCACTCATTTGCATCTTCTGGGCGTCACCGATCAACACTCCTTCGGTGTGGAAATTTTTGGGACTCGGGAAGTCGTGCACTCCTTCACAGAATACTGTAACCCCCAAGTCGCAGGAACACTTCGTAATGTAAATCCGAATGTACACTACTAACGAGCACTTCGCTACAAATGAATACTAATTGTTCATTCAACTTGTCGAGCTTGCATCTCGACGAAGCCCGAAACTGACAAAGCGACGCAGATCTGAGAAAACTTCGCGTTTTGCCGGCTCTGTGGGTTTTGGAGGTGTATCTGATCCAGTAGGCGGTCCACTGAGAGGTGGAGAACCAAGTGCCGTGAAAATACCTTCCGCAGCGGCCGAGCCTGCGAGCAGTCCGGGTAACGAGACTCGGCTCCCACCGGGGCTGACCAGTCCACCGGTCTGGAGAGTCGACGATGGCTCCATGTCCAGTGAAGATAGGAACGACGTATTCTCAAGTTCTCTTCTCGTGCTTGTCATGGTTACAAATTGATCAAGAAGGTTGCCTTGCTCCGTTTTTGGCGTTCCCTTCAGATCGAGGACCTACATGAGAAGGAGTGGTGAGAAGGAGAGCAGCCAGAAACAGTGCCATATCACGGGACCTTTTGGAAGTTAGAGAAAGATGCATCTCCGATGAGTAGTATATAGTTCAAAATGAATCCCTCAGGTGGGTCCTTGATGGCTAAATCAGTGCCCTCGGCCAGCGGCGGTCACGCGACATCATCGGGCTCACCGTCGGAGTGATGATAACCTTGAGCAGTGTCTCCAATCTCGTCGTGCTTTTCACAACACCCTTACCGTAACTTTAGCTGTTATCAGCACCGAGGAAGACGAGAAGTTGCACGAGTCTTACGTATTGACGGTAGAAGGCTCCCCGCCTGGCAGTTTCAATAAACACGCCTTGAGAGCTTGAATATCAAATAAAAGCTGCCGGACTGTCAGCAAGATGACTGGGATATCGGACATGATATCTTTACCTGCTCGGCTCCAACTTCCTTCAGTGGTCGGCTTTTTACAAGGCCATTTGTGAAGCGCACGATGATCAAGCTGCAACGAAAAAAAAATCATGTCAGGATGTCATCTGAATTTCAACTGGGCGCACCCTGCCGCTTTATCCAAGAAATTTCGGAGATACTTCTTCTGCTCAACAAGGGGTCGAGTGATATCGGTGACTTGGTCGATGCTATTGATTAGATCGCCAACATATGCGGACGACCCGCTGACGTGCTCCGCATTCGTTCGTGCCGCCTTCGCCATACTGGCAAATGAGCCTTCACAAGCTGACTCTAGTTCTCGGAGAAGAACCATAATTGCATTCGATATGACACTAATAAAATTAAGCGCGTCAGTCATTTAGTAAATTTCTACGGATCAATTACGACCGCACTTGATGAATAGATCACGTTCGGCTTGAAACGACACCTTGTCCTTGTAGTCGTCCTGAATCTTTTGCTGAATCTTTTCTTCAAGCTGGCGAGGTTAACGTCAGAACATGCTATGAATGGCAACCGGAAGATCTACCTCTAAAGCCGTAGTTTGACAGTAGTCGGCAGTGTTGAGTATAAGGCATGCATGCCGAAGTTCATTTACGTCGAAGCGAACTTCCATTGACCGTCGAGGATGACTGACAGGTCTATTTCAAATTGTGGATATTTTAATAATAGGCACTGACGGGCAAAATCACAGACCTTTTCATCCCCGCGAGAAGCACATCTTCTACATATCGGAGATATAAGAAGGAGAAAGAACTTTCAATAACAACTCACCGGCATAAATCTTAAGCCATTTCTTGTGCAGTATGCACAGGTCGTAGAGTGACTTGCCTCTTGATAATTTTGCGCATTGCTCAAGGTTTTGACCATAGAAATAAAACAGCTCGGTGGACGAAGGAAGTACCGTCACAACACTGGCACTTTCGCCATCCTTGCTAACGTCTTGAGCAATTTCGAGCGATGGTTTGGACTTATGTCCACGGTGCGGAGATAGCATATCGGCAAGAGCCCTAAACACAAAATTAGCGGGCAATCTCCACCGTAAAAGACGACCCACTTGTCTTGGGCATCAACGAAAACGCCTAAATGAGGTTCGAACGCAGAAGCAATAGATTGCGTTTGCCGTGAATTGTTCACCGTTCCCAGATTAAGAATTTCTGATATCTGATATCAAGGGAGACATATAACTGATCTGAAATGCAATTAAGGTCAGGTGAATGGACGAACTGGAACACCATATTTTTGAGAGACATAGGTCTCAAAATCCATGACTTGTTGCAAGGTATCCAGAAGAACAGAGACAGTCAGCTTGGGACCTGCCTTTTCTAGTAATATAGATATGTCGTCACTGTTGAAGTGCTTAGATTACAAACTCCCTCATTATGAAGAAACCCATACCGGGTAATGTCCATGAATTTCGCGCACAAACGTTGCCCTACACACCATTCAGTGGGGAAAACCTGAGCATGTTCCGTTTCATGCGCCTGTAGGACACGGCGAAAGAATGCAAATCGACGGGTAAGATTGTCAAGTTGGCCGGCTTCGTCTGATGGACGGAAGACACGCCGGTATTCGCGTAATTCAATTCCGCAGTAGCGTTCTAAAAGAGTGTTTCGAACGTCCACGCCGAGTACGTCAACTGCAGCGCAAGCGCTGCTGATCAGAGAGTGTTTGACTGGCCGTGCTGGATCCGGTAGGAAGCTTCGAGGCCTACGGTTCAGTAAAAAAATTAGCGAACAATAAATCAATATTACAATGCATCGAAGTCTTGATCGAGTTTGGTGCGTAATTCGCCTTGCAGCGTTTGAATATGGGCCCATACTTGAGAAATTCGAGGTACAGATAAATAAGGTTTGAAGGACGAAGACAGTTGCTTCACAGCCTATGACCAGGATCATAATTTAGAAGCAGTTTCGAGTTGCGTAAAGTAAAGACCGTACCGCCAACGTCTGTGCAACATCTGCGTATTTCTTCTCTTTGATGAACTCCTCCAATTGGCTGATAGCATTAGCTACCAAGTCTCGAATTAGACTAAAAGTCTAGGTTGTTAGAATGCACGAGACACGCACCCAGCATTTGAAAGCGCTTCAGGGTCGTCATACTCAGGATGAGATTCTTCTTGGCCAGATCTAACATCTGAATGTCCTTCGTAATATTTCGAACCACGGCTTCAGATTCTGTCGCCTGCTCACGGATACGCGACATCTGTCCCATAAGGTCCTGAGTGGCAGCCAAATTATCAACTATGAATTTAAGGTTCGAAGCTGGTACTCACGGATATCATCTCCTGAATGAGCTGCATTTTGTTAGGATCATGGTCCTTCTGAAGTTCGGAACACAGAGCGTCAATCTCAGCCTGTAACTGAAGTTCGTTCTGCTTCAGACGTGACTGAACAGCTCCTATTTGAGACAAAGATGCTTCTGTGATTAGAACGGGGGTGATTAAGAATGTACATGGGATGCAAGCAGAGAAGAGGCATGGTACCATCTGGGAAGAGCCTATTCAGGGCCACTGCAGGATCAAAGTTTGGAGAGAGACTCTCAAGTGGATCAACATCAGATCCTTCCTGGATGTTGAGAATCCGTTGGATGTTAGCCACCACGTCGTGAGGAAGCTCATCTGCAACGGACATGTTCATGACGCAAAATTGTGTCACGTGCGTTACAGTCACGGTAACGCCACCGATCATTCATGCCTACCATGAGGAGACCCTCCACATCTACCTTGCAATCTCCTCCGCAGTTGCCCGTGGACCTCCTTCAAGAGCTTTCGCGGAACCCAGACGTGGGGGAATGGCCCTATGCGCACTCAGAAAGCAAAATTGATGCATTTCGCGATAAGATTGTGCACCGTGAGGTACCCGTCGATCACATTTGGCCTATCGAAGGCCTATCATGTCAGAGGAGTCTTCTTCAAATTGCTGCAAGTGCAGGAAGTCTCCATCTTGTTTATGAAATGATTAGACTTGGCGCAAATATCAACATAACAGATGAATATGGGCGAACACCACTTTTTGTTGCCGTCCAAGCCCTTACCATGATGGATCGCTTCCCGGACGAACCTCGACCGCCGAAGGTAGGTCCGAGGACAAGTTTGGTAGCTTCTTTGCTCATAGAGCAACACGCGGACGTCAATGTTACCGGGAAATTTAAATCATGCTTCACAATGTTAATGGGTGCAAAGGTCAAACGCTGGGACCTTATTGAGCTTCTCATCGCTCATGGTGCACATGAGGTCCTGGAGTTCCGTGATGGTCCATTGCTTTCTGAAGAGGAAAAGGAGTACATTTCCGAATTACTGAGGACTCGGCCGAGCAAACGACCCCCACGGCGATGTCCCTGTTTTTCCGGACATCTCCTTTCAGATTGTCATGGGGAGGGACCGAAACCTTTTCCTTACCATTTTATGTGCCCTTGCCAATCTGGATCATCCTATGCGAAATGTTGCAAGAAACGAAAGGTGTCTTGGCGGGACATTTGGAATGAAGACCGAGGAATTATTGAACCGTGGCGTAAAGATCTGCCTGTATACCTTCCACTGCCGTACGACACTATCACCATTTGGTTTACGCTCAGGGATCAGGACGTAATGACCTCACTGCCAATTGAGAAATTTCGAAGGCCAACAGACATCCCATTAGCGGTTGCTCAAACAGGGATACCACCCGAGTTGGGAAATGAGGCTATTTGGGATTCTTGCTTCCAGGATGTTTCACGGAAGGGTTCTGTGGATCCTGCGTTTGTGTTCGCCATGAAAATGGTCAGCTGGAATGCCAGGTGTGGTGATATCGCTAAGCACTTCTCTTCATGATTTACATCTCATTTAGACCGCTTGGTCGTAAAGTACCGAAGAACTATGCAATGGACCTTGCTCGAATCTTTAACGAACACGTTGATAGCTATATCGCGAGCGGTCAAGATTCTCGACCGAAATTGGCGATCGAAATTGCAGCGAAGCTAGGACCCTCATGCGGTGCTCTTTATAGGATTTGCGAAGCGGAGCGATGTAACAAACAAGAGGGACGTCATTTACAGACATTAAAATATTGTCAAGAATGCAGGATGGTAAATGGCTTGTTCTTGTCGCCTGCATTCATGCAAAGACGCTGACGGAAGCAATTGGCAGGGGGTTTACTGCAGTGTGAAATGCCAGCGTGCTCACTGGAAGGTTCATAAACATGTGTGTTGTACACCAAATCAGACGGAACAACCCTTGCCCTCCCAACACGTACTTCAAGAAAGGCTTTCACGACTGGTCGTGGCTATGTTCTCCGCAGTAATTCACCGGATCAAAGACCTGGAACCAGAACGTTTCCTCCAATTGTTTCCCGACGGAGTATCTGAAGACTATTCCTCGGCACCATTTGGCCTTACCGATGATTTTAAAGCGTTAGGGCTTATTACTCCCTTGAAATCTTGACTTTTTCGAAGGTTGGGCGATTCTCGATAACATTTTATTGCGGTATATTTTTGATATTTTTGTACCAGTAGCCTTGGCGAGCCTGAGTTAAATTTCGAAAATGAATGTTCTTGTTTCGTGCAATGGGAGAATCAGGAGAAGCGATGAGAGGTCGGTGGTCACTTGGAAGACCGCATGCGGAAGCCGCTTGTGACTCCCGTGCCTTTGTATACCAGCGCGTCTGGGAGATCGGATATTTGTTTACAGCACAAACAATTTTGCTGACATGCGTTTCGGTCACCGCCCACGGCTTTCGTGCCACCAGCATGCCTACCACGCCCGCCTTGAAATGTCCCCCACAATTACCTAGAAAGCTACTTCGAGAGCTTTCTCGGAACCCAGTAGTGACTGGAGGACCCCTTGCGTACGCACAATGCGAAATTGATGAATTACGCTATAAGGTTGCGATCCGTGCGCTCCCCGTCGACCACAGTTGGCCGATCCAAGGTACAACATTCCACAGCACTCTTCTCCAAATCGGTGCAAGCACAGGGGATCTTACTCTGGCCTACGAGATGATTAGACTCGGCGCCAATGTTGATGCAATCGATTATCGTGGGAGGACACCACTTTTACACGCTATCCAATACCTTGTCGCAGCAGATGTCAAGACAGAGGGGCGCCTGTTACAACCAGAGTCCAATGACCCTTACGGATTTCAAAACGCTGGTCCGCGGATGAAAATGGTGGCGACATTGCTCATAGAGCAACGTGCGGACGTCAACTTTATCTGGAACGATTCAACATGTCTCACAATCCTACTGCGTTCCAAGTTCAAACACTGGGACATCATTGGGCTCCTCATGGCTCACGGCGCACGTGAGGGTGTCGGACCCGAGTCCCGCAATGTTTTCGTACTTTTGAGGGAGGAAAAGGAACGCCTTTCTGAATTACTACGGACACGGCCAAGCAAACGCCCCCCGCGGCCATGTCCCTGTTTTTCCGGTCATTTACTTTCTGACTGTCATGGGAAGGAAACGAGACCTTTTCCTTACTACTTTCTCTGCCCTTGCAAATCGGGTTTAGTCTATGCAAACTGTTGCAAGAAACGAAAGGTCTCTTGGTGGGACATGTGGAATGAAGAACGAGGAATTATTGAAACATGGCGAAAAGATCTGCCTGTATATCTCCCACTGCCACATGACACTATCACTATTTTATTGAGGCTCAGGGACGAGCGCCTAACACCTTCACCGTCAAGTGAGAATTTTCGGAGGCCAACAGACGTCCCATTGGCTGTAGCTCAAACAGGGATACCACCAGAGATGGCAGACGCGGACATTTTGAAATCTTGTCTGGACGCCTTCTTGCGGAGTGGTTCCGTGGATCCCGCATTTGCCTTCGCCATGAAAAAGGTTCGCTGGAATGCAAGGTGTGGTGTGGTCCACAAGCACTCCTGTTTCGTGATTTATATCTTATTTTAGACCGCTCGGTCGTAAATTACCGAAGACTTATGCAGTAGACCTCGCTCAAGCCTTCAATGAGTATGTTGATGACTATGTCGCGAGCGGTCAAGATTTTCGACAGAAAATGGAGATCGAAATAGCGGCGAAGCTAGGGTCCTCATGTGGTGCCCTTTATAGGGTTTGCGAAGCCAACGGATGTAACGAACAAGAGGGGCGTAGTTTAAAGCAGTTGAAATATTGCCGAGAATGCAGGATGGTACATGGCTTGTTCTTTTTGCCTGATTTCGTGCAAGGACGCTGACGAAGGCAATTGGCAGGCAGTGTACTGCAGTGTGACGTGCCAGCGTGCTCACTGGCCGATTCACAAGAATGTGTGTTGTTCAACATCTCAAACAGAACAACCTTTACCCTCCCAACGCGTACTTCAAGAAAAGCTTTCACAGATGGTCGTGGCTACCTTCTCCGCTTCCATTGAACAGATCAAGGACTCAGAGCCGGAACGATTTTTGGAACTATTTCCCAACGGTTTGTTCGAATAGTATGCTTATGACGTTACAGATGTGTTTCGCCAGTTAAGGCTTGGAGCCGCCTGAACTCTTCATCTTTTACAACCCTTGGCTGATTCTTTGATTTATTAGTATTTTATCAACCACCTGTGGTCCGGCTTCCCGACAGTTGTGACCATGCGATTATTAGTTTTTCCCCGACATTCGTGTGTAAATTATATATTCATGGGGAGTTCGTAATTTCTCTCGAGCATCCTTTGTACACGTCAATCCTTCGATGCGCCATGGTTCGTGCAACTCTTATTACATGCACATTTTCGCGCATTCGACGCTCTTTCGTCGAAGGTTGACGTCCCATTAATGTATTTTTGAATCTGAGTTTATACCACCTCAAGTAAGTCCAAGTACTACGACGCGGTGCTCCTCCACACGACGTGGCATTATGCAATAACTCTTGGCTCGTTAGTCCTCCATCTATTTCTGCAGTTGTCTGCTCTAATTGTGAGTGATTTTGAGTGATTTCAACTGGTTCACTCATTTCCGATTATGACTATACGGTCATCTCGAGCAAATTATGGAGATGAGGGGAGGAACAATGACGTCGATGCCGCAAACCGCTGGGCTTCGCGGTCAGGATGTTTTCTTTTAATTTCCACCCTCACCATTTTAGGCTCCACCAGTGTACCCTGCTTCTCGTTGCACACTGACGTGCGCTCGGGTATTACGGGCATTGCTCGAGGTAGGAGCATAAATAGTATCGCACACTGGGTGCGTGTATATGAGATAACGTGTCTCATACATGTCGGAAATTTCAACGATGATTTAAAAACCATGCCAATTTTCCATACTTACTATTAATTCGTATTGTGGGCTGTCGAACTGGCAAGAACGGTGCTGCATCCTTTGAAAGGAGCCCGCTTCATATAGATGGTTCGCTCAATACATGTGAGTAATAAGGCGGAGAACACAAATAGTGACTAGAAGCAAGACTGAGAGTCGTAGAAGACGAACCATCGGCCCGTTGTGACTTCTGGCCAATGATTCGCACTGACCGAATTTATTTCTGGCCAGATCACTTGTTGTCCCTATCCTGATCAAGCTCCTACCCAGCGGACATGATATCGAAGGTCCAGGGTTGCTTCCAAACGCGGATCATCGGAATCTATCGGCGATGAAGACGAAGCGATATTGGGCACTATAATAGTGGAGCTTGGAGATCGTTAAGAGCCTCGTTAAGGTGCTGTAAGTCTGTGTTTGGGGTGTTGTTGCTGGATTCAGGCCATCATCCTTACTGTGTCTCTTCTCCATTGTCGCAGTGGTTTTGGTTCCGGCTAAGTGAGAAAGCACGTGCCAGTGGCGTCTTCCAGGAATTTTCAATCTCAGTTGCCACTTTGCCAGCATCCCTTCTGGCTCCGTGTGGGATGTTTTTACCACCGCATGCCGTTGTAACCGGAATACCTTCGGAGATCGTGGATCGATGACCTGCAATTGGTTGAACGGAGGAGTTAAAGAGGTCGAAGAATCCAGAGCAGAATCCGGTGTTCATTCGAACGGCCTCAACAATGTGCGCTATCCAGCGCTGACAACCCGGCGCGTATTAAACCTTTATAACGCGCTGCAAACCCGGCTCGTTTGGATCTCTCTCTTGGCCATCTACCCAGACGTCCTGTCCAGCGTTTCGCCATGTCGGCGCTGTCACCAGAGCAGATACAGCTTCTCACAAGCGAATACCAGTCGTAGTGCGTAACACATCTGCGTAATTGAGGGAGATGCTGACGGCAAATTGAATGTCAGCTATTTGATTCGCTATGCCTATCTCTCCGCCTTGAGTAGGCTACGTTTCCACAATTCACGCATTCGAATGAGCTAAAGAACAATACCAGCCATTCTTGTATACGACTATCTCCTAACCCTGAATCTGGAGATCAAGCAAGTCTGGAAACAGAAATTCACTGGTGCTTCCTTCCTCTTCATGTTGAATCGCTACATTTTTCCTCTGTCCATATTGCTTGAGATGATTGCCGCATCATTCCCGTTGAGTAACAGCGTACGTCCGCCGATTCAGTTCTCCAGCAATGCATTCTATTCATTTCTGACATTTATCTACCTTTTAAGGCGTCAGTTACTTGTTTTCACAGTCATACATCAAGGCACCTGATCATATTATAACTGCAGTTGCGGTGGTGTATACCGACTAGCAGACATCCTTACACTGATCTTTACGACAGTCACTGCTCTCCGTATGGCCCCCTTTCATTCTTGCAACGTGGAAGTTACTCACAGCAAATTAGTGATATTTACCCTCAGAACCTGGGCGATATATATGAGGAGTTGGATAATTCTCATTATCGTCGGTCTTTTTGCTCTTGCAAAGGAATCCATGAACATTGTAAGTGTTAATCTGGCACATGGTGTTTGTGGCTCAAATGAACATGGTACGGGTAGGCTACGCTTGTCAGCGAAACTTCATTCGTTACGCTGACGCCGATTTTACCCCGATGCGGCGGCTCACGGACGGATCTTTATGCATCGTATGTGCCCACATGAAAACTACGCAGACTGAGATTCACTTGTTATACAGGTGTGAGTTGCCACTCCAAAATGATGCACTTAATGCGACAATTCTGAGTATTGCCATAGTCAATAGCGCATCCGGCTACCTCAGCATAGCTTTCGACAGTGTCGTCTTCTGGCTGACATTCTACAAGACCATCCGCTCTACGCTTCGTATGAGAAAGCTCGGGATGACCGGTACACTAACCTATTGGATCTTACGGGATGGTACGATCGTATTTTCGCCTGTGCTAGCGTGATCCTAAATACACATTTCTTACACAGGAATCATGTATTATGTGTATGCATTCCATGATCTTCTACATGCAAAGGGAACCTCACGTATTCCTAGTGGTCGTTTATCGGTCACTATCCTGGCACTTGTTACATTTCTGGTCAGTTTGCTATCATACTTGAACTCCTTCGTGTCATTTACTCATTTGGTGCAGGTTCACTCCACGGTACATCATACATTTGGCATGCCCCAACTAAATAATCACTTGCATTATTTTCAAGCCTCCTGCGGTTGAGATTTTCTCTGGTATTCTCGCCAACGTGTACGTGATCCTGCTTCCTTTAACTTGTTATAATACCCATCAACACTACGGTACTAAGGGCTGCAAACGTCATGATCAACCACCTGTTACTAAACTTGCGACAGGTAACGGACTTACAGCATCGAGGAGGATTATCCGAAATGACGACAACGCTCCCGGAAGTCGCATTTGCCGCGAATTCGTTCATTGGGAATTTGGGAGCGCCTGTGAGAGAAATTTCGGGGGAGATTGCAAGGGATGTCGAAACGCTCGATGGCTATGAGATGGAGTCGCCGATAGAGGTGGGCCGACGGACTGATCGACATTTGGGCATGTAGTGCGCCACATTCGACGTGGTTTCATTAACATAACGGAGAGCAGCCGGTGGGTGCCCAGTCACGACGTTTACCTGGATCACTGTGGGAATGACACTGACAAGTTCTGTCTCATCGCATCTAGGTCATAATTCGGGACGTCCATGCCTCAAAAGTGGCATATACTGTGTACTCCAGACACAACCTATAACTTGGTAATTATTGAATGGTAGCAGGTGCATGTTATTCGACAAAATGATCAGGTTGACGATGTAAAGAAACACTTCGTTGCAATTTTAGCCAGGACGAAAGATTTAGCCGTTTGAGGATCGAAAGCAGTGAAACATTATCGTTCTCAGCGTCTCTCGTGCCTCCCGCGTATGACCGATGTTTCCTTGCAACTGCTTCTGAACGACAAAGCTCCTGGAAATGGATCAAGTAAAATCTCATCATCACCGTTAACCCCCGACGCGAAGTCCTATCTTTCGTGCTTCAGCCATATAAACAGCCTGCCTGCAGCAAGCATTGGCTTGGTCGCGAATTTGTGCTTTAGCGACTGCCCTCCTGTTCTTCGCCCTTTCCGCAATGGAACCCCATTGTATGACCCATGTTGAAGGCAGTGCAAAGGTCCGGGATGAACTCCGAATACTTGCTTTGGAGAAACACAAGGCAAAGGTATGGCTGACCCTGCGATGCGCGTGAGTTTTCGGTCATCAATATTATCCCGGTTCGGCGAAGAACGGGCCCAATGAAGACGAATGTAGACTTCCAGGAATTTCCGATTCCCCGCAGTTGAGGCATGAGTTATCCAACCATGAGTATATAACAACCCGTTTGTTGATCTTTCTTGACCATCCACTTTCCAACATCCAGGCTTTCAACATGTTGGGCCTCTCGCCAGATCAGATACAACTTCTGGCTGGTGAATACTACTTCTTGTCCGTGTTCAATTAAGCTTGCGAGTTGATGGAACTGATAACACCTTTACACCAGCTACATGGTTCGGTATGGCTATCTTGCAGGGATTGGTAGGTCACCTGTACACTAAATCATGTACCCAGCTCAACTGGAAAGCATTCGCAGCAATTCTCGTGTACGATTATTTCCTCACCATAAATCTGGAAATTACGCAAATCTGGAAACAACGATTCACCGGCGCCACTGTCTTCTTCCTAATGAATCGCTACGCATTTCCCTTGGCTGTCCTGCTGACGACCATTTTCGACTCTTTCCCACTAAACGACAAGGTGAGATAATATTATGTGTTATCATTATTTATGTCTGACGTGTCCATTCAAAGACGTAAGTTTTTTTTTCTTTGTACACCAAAGGGCCTAAGAGTTATTTGGCTTCAAGTTGCAATGGCCTTGGTCGCGTTGCGGACTTCTTCTTGATAATTGTCACCACGTCTAATTATCTGTGTACGTCGAATCTAACCCACCTTGGGGTCAGAACTGGTCTCACATGGATCTAGTGATACCCTCAGGACATGGGCGATTTACTTGAAGAGCTGGAAAATTCTTACCCTTGTTGGACTTGTTGCTGCTGCAAAACTTGCCATGAACATCGTCAGTCCTCGTCGTGTGAAGCGACGTCGCAATCCATGTGGACAGGCTGTACTAGCTGACGAAACGTCGTATGAGGCTGTCCCATACTTGCCGCGGTGTGGAACCAAGTTTGCGAACCGATACAATTCGTACGAGCCTTCATACAACTACTTTGACTCGCATTAACGTGCCAATTTCAGCTGTAAGCTTGCTCGACATGTACCTGCATTTCGACAACTCTGAATAACCTTCCATAGTCATTAATGGGTCTGGTTATCTCAGCATGGTCTTTGATAGCGTTGTATTTTGGCTAACCTTTTACAAAACCATCCGTTCGGCCATTGAAATGAAAAGGCTAGGGATGACAGGGTCCCTTACCTACTGCGTTTTACGCGATGGTAAGAGAATAGTTTTGACCATTACCAAACATTGATTACATGTCATGCCAGGTATCATGTACTATGTGTGAGCTTGAACGCACCGTCACGACTGTCTGAGTCATCCCCTTAGGGCCATTTATTGTAGTGGTCGGTTGTCGCTCACTATATTCGCACTTGTGACGTTTGGAGTAAGTTTTCATCGAATTATTGTTACCCACGCTCACTTATGACGGCAGGTGAAATCCACCGTATGATATCCTCTGCGCGCTTTCGAGCAAATTGTTCATAAATATATTCAGCCAGCGGGCGTCGAGATATTTTCTGCCATTCTTGCCAACATGTAAGGTCTCCCCGTTCCTTTGGCCTGCGATTAACCAATCTTAATATTACCCGCCAAGACTCGCCAATGTCATGATCAACCATCTGATGCTCAACTTACGGCAGATATCAAACTCCCAGCCTGATGGCGGGCTAGAGCAAACGCTAACATTTCCTGAACCCGTCTTCGCTGCGAATTCCTTCATCGGGAATTTGGGAGCACCCTTGAGAGAGAATTCAGAGGAGATAGAAAGGGAGATTGACGTGTTCGATGGCTACGAGATGCATGCGCACACGAAGAACAACGTACGTGGATCAGAACATGGGGACTTAGGAAAGACATTACACCACGAGGAAGAAGGCTGGCACTGTGTATGAGAACATTCAGTGCGTTTATTAATAATGGTCATCCATTGTACCTATGGCCTGGGTGACAGATTAGAAATTCATTGCATTACATGCTACCGATAAGCTGCAATCAATCATATCGCAGTGTGGAAGCAGGCATTTCCTCGCGGAATATATATATATATATATGAGAAGATCATCAGGCGTCTGTACAGACGAGGTTGCTCTAAGATCATGATGCAATTGATTGTCAACGATTTAGCAAGCCTAAGTTGACGGTGGGCACCGCGCTGTGGAGTGGTAGGCGGCTAGATTTGACTTGGGCGGCCGCCCAAGTAGTGGAGAACGGAGTGCGTTTCATGAGTATGCTCGGGGATTAATTGTGGCAGATGCGCCACGTGGTTGAACGGAGGACAATATTAATTAGCGCCCAACAGCTCGAGCACCTCATTCGGAGCAGACCGGGCATCCTCTTGGACGGTGTGTCAATTCTTCAATCTATTTCACAAAACCTTGACGACAGAAAATCATGGCCATACCTCGAATCCCCGGTGTCTCCGAGTCGATTCGACAGGACCGACATAGACACACAATACGCTGATGAACATAACCTAAGGAACGCGACACAGGGCAACGGCAAATGGTCATAGCATCAGCGACGGAATGGTGTATCCCAGACAACCGTGACACTGTTTGCGCACAGACGAAGTTACGACATATAACACGCCGATTTCGGTGTAATGGTCGTATGCTATCCGTCCAATAACCCGTATGCCCCCAAACTTCAGGACATGCTGGACCTATCACCACATCAGTTTCAATATCTAATTCTCAAATATTATGACAAGTTTGTGTTTGTACAAATGCACGAAGGGTGTTCAATGACGCCGTGCAATTTCAGCTATGTGCTTCTCTCCGCAAATTTCGCGGCAATTGGTGAGATAATTATTTAAGATTAACGCTCTGACTGATGTAATAATTCATCATAGCCATTCTTTTATACGACTACTTCCTGACAATCGACCTTGAGGTTACTCAAGTCTGGAACCAACGTCTCACCACTACCTCGATCCTTTTTCTCATGAACCGCTATATATTCCCCCTCTATGTTTTGTTAGGAACCGTGGTAATCTCTATCCCTCTTAACGACAAGGTGAGATAATAACCAGCATTTACTGTTGATTTATGACTAACGTACCATTTTCTACAAGGCGTAAGTGAACTTGTGGTTATATCTGAACCATCTCAGAGCATGTGGCAATCAGATGCAATACCCTCGGTCATGTTTCGGGTATCCTTTACGTGTCCAATTCAGCCACTATTCTTTGTATGTCCATCAGCTCTCGTTCAGGTTGTAAGCTTCACAACAAGATAGTGATTTTTACCGTTAGAACTTGGGCAATATTTATGAAGAGTTGGAAAGTTCTTACAACTGTTGGATTGGTCGCTGTTGCGAAACTAGCCATGAATATTGTAAGCCGTTGTCTTTGAGATGGATTAAACAGAGTCTTACGTGTGGCCTTGCCAGGCTTCATTTACCAATGTCACGTCATATTCAGCCAATCTATACCCGCCGATTTGTTACCACGACAATACCAACCTATACTTCCCGTAGGTATGCGGTTATGCCATATGAATAATATTGTTAACGTGCCATGTCTTCAGTTGTACGTCCGCACCCATGGCGCATACATTCCAATTCCGGCAAAATCTAAATGTTGTGAATAGTCAACAGTGCATCCGCTTACCTCGCCATAAGTTTTGACAGCGTCGTATTCTGGCTGACTTTCTACAGGACGATCAGATCGACGATTGAGATGAAAAGAATTGGTGTGGCTCGTTCACTCACATACTACATTTTACGCGACGGTATGTGGGTTCTAATTACTTCGTCGTCGGTTCAATTGAGTTTTATTCACAGGAATCATGTATTATTCGTAAGTATGGCATGACCCCATTCGTCATCCATTTTATATTTCTGCAGTGGTCGGTTATCCATCACTATCCTTTACCTTGCGACGTTCCAGGTCTGTTGTCCCCCACATTTAGTTTCCATTCTGACATACAACATGTAGATCCAATCCACGGTACGGACCTCCATAGCTTCCCTTTCGCTTACAGCAATAACTGGTACAATCCATCAGCCTCCCGCCCTCCTGATGATTTCCGAAGTTCTCTACAATATGTGTGTTTGACCTTTAATTCATTAAATTGTGTCATACGATTATCATCTAGTATCTCGAACGTGATGATAAATCGTCTAATGCTCAACCTGCGACTAGTGTCAGCTTCACACATGCGCGGTGGGATTTCGTGGAAGACGATCTCGGAACCCTCATATGCCACAAACTCGTTCATCGGTAATTTGGGTGCACCGATGATGGACCACTCAGCGGAGACCGATACTCTCGATGTTGGTGAGGCACAATCTTTAACAAACGTGGATGAATAAGCGGATAGTTAAAAGTCATATAATTGGGTACAACGGCTTTAATTTTATGGCATGCAGAGGGATGGTGGTATTGGTGCGCCAGTTATAAGTCTGGGTTGTAAAGCCTGTTCCTCAGCACAGCAACAATTTAGATCACGGACTGGATGGTACTACCAATCGAAAGCAAGTATGTTTTTTGCGGTATTAAACAGATAAGGAATGTACGCAGCGTATGGTTTCGGATTGTTGGCCACCAGAATACAATGTAAGTAAAATGCACACGGCATCGATCGACCATTGTGAGGTGCAAGGCATAAGTTGCTGTACTATCAGAGAACACAAGGACACGTGCAGGGACATATGGACGAGGCATTTGACCATATTCCTGGCGGAAATTCTGCGACGGGAAAGAGTGGAAGAATTCGGGCATTTTTTGGTGCAGTTTTTGTATCATTACATTAGACTGCAACTGAATCGGTGGTGGAATCTCTGTCCAAACCTAGAAAGCCGAACAGTATGATGATACCGCAAACCAGATAAATGGCCTACCTCCCAAGATCCGCCTCACGCCAGAGCTATCTGTTACTCGTCATCATCAAGCATAACTTCTCTGACGCCGAGCGTTTTCAGGGAATGATAGTGATCCTCGCGGATACGACCACCGTTGCGCACGTACACTTCATCCAATAACTTACCACGATAAGCTTTGCTCGCAGCCAAGACCGAAATAAGTTGATCCATTGTAAATTCAACACAAGACCACAGCGAGAGCATTTTCAGGGATCGAAGGACACCGTCTGGCGGCCGATCAGAGGCATGCACACCTTTGTGGAAACCTTCGACAAGGTTGTCATCCAAGACGCAATCTTCCAACCAAAGTCGTTCGACGGAACATATGGAGAGACAATCTAAAAGTTCGATATGGAAGCAATCGATCCCGTCCATTATTAAGTTGGTCAATGGAGGTCTGTTGCGGTACAGGAATCGGCGTAGGTGATCCCACGTTCCATTTGGAGAGTTCGGAAGTACCCCAGAGAGCTCGAGCTCCTTCAGAACAGGCGCAGTCAGTGCATCAAAAAGTGGGCCGACGTCTTCGAGGTTCGCCCATGAGACAGAAAATGACCTCAAGTATTGCAGAACGACGGGAGCAGGTGCAAGAGCGTCAGAGAAGTCAAGGTGGAGCCCACAATGAATTAGTCGAGGGAATGTCGACAGGATGACAATGCAGTCGTCATTAGTCAAATTTGTAAAGTTGTTGAAATCTTTGAGTTCCAAGAACGTGAGAGATGGGCTGAGTGCTGTGAAAGAATTCAGGTGGAAGGGTGACAAGACCATCCGTAGACCTCGAATCTTGAATATTGCTGCGTCCAATTTCGTAGATTTCACGCGGCTTCTCTTCGCTGACCAGAAATACCACTCTTCCCGTGTCGGCAGCGTCTCATTGCTCGTCAACTCAATATGCGTTTCCCAAATCACGTCCTCAGGCAAGGCGGATCTATACCGCTGTGCTATCCCAACTAATTTTTCAAAGACTGGTAGAACGTTTCCGGTAGAAACAAAGTTATCCACAAAATCGACATCAACGAAGAGTGGGCAGGACTTAGCGCGACGGATCCATAATTTCATCAAATCGACAGATGAATCGAAAACATGATCGTAGACGACGACCTTCGTATATGTCCACAGACGGGGGCTAGAATGGGCTATTCGCCGCCATGCCCTACAAACATGAGTTAAATAGAGGAGTTCTTGCGGGGTCGATCTGTTTTGATCGTCGAATGTCGGTGAGCACCAATAAAAGATTTCCGTCGTGATTTCTGGTGGAAGGGATAATAAAAGGTCTCCCATGGACCTTTGTCGTACTACCAGTTGACGAAGGGAGGTTTTGTCTGCTTTTTCATGACTTGCCACATCTGGTTTATTTCTTTGACCAATTTCAACGTCCATAAAGGAGGAAAAGGAAGAATCTCCCAGGGTGTCTCCGATGGCCTCGGAGAATTCGAAGGATAACTGGGACGAGTGTGGAATTCTTTGAGAGGGTTCAGAGCCAGACGCTTTTTATATGAGCAGCTTTGCAGTTGATGCCTCAGGTTGGCAAATGCAACTACATACGCAAAATGCTGAGTAATCGTAGGACATGCCACGCTTTGCGTAATTTTTGTTTTGCTGAACACCCATGTCTTTGAATGCTGAAGCTCCAGCAACTGGCCATACAGTATGCTTGTCGTTTGAAGGAAAGGTACTGGATGTCACGGTCACGTCTCAACACAAAATCCGCTGACTCTTAGTCATGCAACGGTCAGCAGAAACGCCACACTTGAGAGTTTCCACTCATCCCAAGTTTTTTCAATCATAGACTAGACAATGGCAGCAGTCGCAACGCCTACCCAGGACCAGTCCTTGTATACTTGTCTGTCATGCTCAATTGCTTTCACCTCTCCAGACGATCAGAGTGCGTTTTGAGTCTTTTTTGGCAATTTCTGGTCCTGACAACTGTTATCAGGAGTCCATTACCGTTCTGACCATCACCGGTATAATATGAAGCGTCGAGTAGCGTCGCTGCCTCCAGTCAGTGTGACAGTGTTCAACCAGAAGGTCTTGGACAAGAGACAGGAGACGGCTATTCAATCATCGACCAAAGGATCGTTTTGTGACATTTGCAGGTGAACAATCATCCCTTGTGTATGAGTACTGTCTCTGAATATATTTACAGCAAAACGTATACGACCGAGAACGCCTATAGGTCGCACATTAACTCTAAGAAGCACAAGGAAAATGAAATTAAAGTTGCTGTGAAAGCTCGGTCCCCTCCGGTCGCTCAACCCGATGTCGAAGGACATTCTCCGTCTGTCGTCGCGGCAGAGGTACCAGTTACGGAGAGTGCGGGCCCAAGCACACAAGCACGACTCATTGTGGATGCAGACGCAACCGAGGACGATGTTGCTGATACCATAGACGCGAAAATTGCCGCTGCGCGTTCGCGTCTATCCTCTTCTGCATGCCTTTTCTGCCCCACTACATCTGCATCACTTGCTGACAACCTCACCCACATGTCGACTGTTCACTCATTTTTCATCCCTGACGCTGAGTATCTTGTGGACCTGGAAGGTCTGATCACCTACCTCGGCGAGAAAATTGCCGTTGGCAATGTTTGCGTATACTGCAATGCGAAGAGCCGCGATTTCCGTACGATAGAAGCTGTGCGGAAACATATGGTCGACAAGAGTCATTGCAAGATCGCATACGACAGTGAATCTGACCGCCTGGAAATATCTGATTTCTATGACTTCTCGAGTTCTTACCCGGACTATGAAGCACGCATGAAACGGAGGCAGAAACGCGCAGCAAAGCCTGTTTCCTCTACGGATGAGAAGTTAGATGAAGAAGATGAAGAGCAAGGCGAATGGGAGGATATGAAAGAGGATGATGGCTCCGAAGCAGATGAAATTATCGAGGAGTCCGCTTCGGATGAAACATCGCCGTCGGACGACGAGTCCATCCCCGAAGATGAGATTACATTTGGCGACTCTCCTTACGAACTCGTCCTCCCGTCGGGTGCCCGCATCGGACACCGCGCAATGCGTCGATATTACTCGCAAGCCCCGCCACGGACTCTTACCGCCTTACGCAACGGGCAGCCGGAAGACGAGAATTCTGGCGCTGCGCTCGTTCGCCGGTTGCTTGCGGACAAGAATTCAGCCCTTGTTCCTCGGAGAGGTGGATTTGGTGCCTTTGGAAGCGGGACGGACGTTGTGAAGGCTCGAAACCGTGGAGAAGCAAAGGAGGCTGGTCGGCATACGCGGGAGTTCAGAGACATGCGCCGCAGGCAAGAGTTCATGACGAAAGTTGGTTACAGAAACAACCACCAAAAACATTTCCGCGATCCATTGCTTCAGGTGGGTTCATTATGCCCCATAATCTTGCTCAAACTGATCTTATTCTGTCTGCTTAGTGATATGGTCGTAAACGCATTGATTTTCTTTTTCTGGTCGTTACATCATCTACACAAACTTAATATTAGCTGTGTTTTCCACTGCCTTCGAGCAATCCAAGAAATTGAAAGGAAAGTTGCGACGTAGAAAGCGCAATGTGATGAAAAAGAAGGTAATGAGCCGAATAGCAATGCAAATAGATAATATGTGCGGTGAAGGTTCTGAGACCTATTAAAAAATTGTAGTGAAATGAAATAAAGCGAGACTGCAGGATCCACAAAGCTAATACAAATAAGAAGCGGGAACAACGCCTTCTCGGCCTGTGTTGATGTCGCGTGCATACCACCATCTAAAAAGTCAACGTTAGGTGTATGCAATGGCGAGTCGAAACGGAAAGGAAACTCACGCAGGATCGCGATCATCCAACACCTCCAACTCCATCCCGGCAACAAGCCGTAACTCACCCTCGCCCGACCCATCGAATGAGTATCGGGCATGAGCAGGTCGACTCTGCTCCTCCATCCCCGCTCCCATCCCCGCAATCGCCTCCGACGGTGTCTCCGCGCGGAGGTAATCGTCTGCATTCGTCGCGAACGGGTCATGCCCGTGCGACGTCGACACAGCCGCGCCAGCCTCTTCCTCCTTCTCCTTCTGGTCGTACGGGCTGGTAGAGCCTGCGCCGAGGATCGTCGTCCGCGTCGCGGCGTTGATGTGCTCGAGGAGGGATGAGGGTCTGTGGTGCGTCGAGTCGTCATCTTCGTCAAGCTCCGCTGGGTCGATTTTGTTCCCGTCGCGCCGTGCGAAGAGTGTCCATAAGATGCCCAGGAGAGCGAGGAAGAAAACAACGCCAGCCGCAATGGCGATGGAAATTAGGATAACGACGCCAGTCGCGAGGAAGTCTGCATGAGCTATGATAAGATTAAGGAAACGTGCAAGCGACGAAATACTCACGGCGAGTGGAGAAACCGAAATTTGAAATGGACGAGAAAAGCGAAGAAATAGCACCAGGCTTGCCTGAAGAGGAAGTCGAAACAATGTAAGGGAAGAAATTCTGTCCGTCAAACAAAGCCGATGAAGCATTTCCGAACGTCGACGAAATCAGCGACCCGGAAACCATCAACATGCGGTCTTGTTCGATTATACCGTTGCTTGCATGGCTCTCTTGGAGGGGAACCATGGTCAGCTGTGACACGTTGGTGTCTCCTTCGAATCCGGCACCTGAAGTTTCAAACATCAGATGGGTCTTAGACAGACAGAGTGGGGTTGGCCATATACCTAGGGAACTCCAAGATGCACCGTTCCAGAATGACAAGAACGACGAAGAGCCGTCATTTAATCTACGTGAAATAATTGAGTGAAGAACCCTTTGTTTAAAACGAACGACCTGACCTTCCGGCAGCAAACACACTGCTCGCGTTCCCGTTATCGACTTCAATAGCAGTCACCGGTCCAGGGATATCAGCACCATTGCCCACTGCAGTCCATGTCGAATTGCTGAAGCTAAACATGGCAACATTGGCTACCGTCGTTCCTGATAGCACGATCGACCCAGACGCAAATAGCAAATCCTGATTGTCCTGAAATTCACAGAAAATAAAAGAATTTTTAGGATAGAGCAGAGTAAAAATAGATGTGGACCACGTACGCCAGCATAACGGACCGACGCCACCTCACCCGCGATCCCGCTGCCCAACGCCGACCACTGCTTCGTCGATGCATCTAGCAAGCAAATACCCGCACACGCCAGACTCCCAGCCTTCGCGAACGATCCCGCAACCACGACCGTATTCGGTTTCGCCGCGGACGTCGTCAGCGAGCGGACCACGACAGGCGTCCCCGCGTTCCCTTGCAGCGCCTGCAGACCTGACACATCCACCTTCTGCTCCGCCAGATCGTAGATCGCCAATCCAGATACACCGTCATTGCCAGTAAGTGTGAACTCTCCGCCGATAAACAGCGCGTCACCCGCGACGAGCAGAGCGCGCACGGTGCCGTTCACAGGGTTACCGGAGAGCGCGTTGACGGAACCGGATTTGAGGTCGTAGAACGCGACGCCCTCCGATTCGGATGTGGATCCTGTTGCGGTGAAGGAGAAGTTCCCGCCGAGGACTGCGACGCTGTGTGAGTTGCTCGTGTTTGTCCAGAAGGCACCTGCAAGGACGGCAGGCGCGGGGGCGGATGGGGATTGAGGGAGAGGTGGTGGCGTGGTCGTGGATTGGCGTTTGAACAGGTGTGCGAATGGTATGCTAGACATCCAAGTCGATCGCGCTGTGTTGGCGTTAGCGCGTCGTCTCTTCGCGGGAGCGGCAGCAGGCGTCTGTGCGATACCATCCAGCTGAACACCAAGCGGGACAACATTCGGCACACCATCACTGCTCTTCGAATTCTGCAGCATCACAAAGCCCGTCGCTCCAAACTTAAGCGACGCCTCCAAGCTGCCCGCCAATATCTGACCCTGCGTCTGACCCTTACCAGGAGCAGTGCCGTTCCCCACAAACGTCATCGAACCCACCAAGAACCCGCCCGGATTCGCCCAAGTGGCATTGTTCACGTTCCAGACCGCAAAGCCGCCTGCTGAAGGGCCGTTGGTGCTTCCAGCGGATTCGAGGAGCCGCGAGAAGTCGCCCGCGACTTGGAGTTGTCCGTTCGCGAGGCCGAGGCTCGAAACTGTGCCTTGCACGCCACCTTGGAGGGCAGACCATGTGTTGGATGAGATGCTGTACGCCGCGATGCCGTGCAAAGCGCCGTTCGTCGAGGGTGATGCGGTATCCGTGAAGGATCCACCGACGAAGAGCGTATCGCCGTCTATGACGAGCGAGGTGACGGGCCCGTTGAGGCCTGTACCAGCCAGCGCTGCGAGCGCGCCGTTCTTGAACGCGAAGATATTCGAACCCGACGAGAAGGTGAAGTTCCCACCAAGGAAGACGGCGCCGGACGAATGGTGCGCAACGGCCGCAATGGCGGCTTTCGAAGACGCAATGCTGATGTTCCCACCAGCGGCTGTGAATAGCTGGAATGCAATGTTATCCAGCGCCGTTTCTGTGGAATTCGGAAGGACAGCGTTGGCGTTAACTGTGCTCTTCTCGCTTAACGGCCACTCGAAGAATCCAAAGCCTTGCCGCGAATTGGCTGATGACGTGCCGTTCGTACCATTAACACTCGTCGTCGAGTTTCCGGTCACGGAATCCAGCACTAAATCAATTCTATCCGCAATGAGCTCGAACTTTCCACCCTGGCCGGTACCAGAAGGACCATCCGCCAACGTCATAGTAATCGTAGCGACGAACTGGGGGGAAGTGGGGAATACGGGTCCTTGGTATATAACCTGGGTCACGTCCTGCTGGTTCTGCTGAGACAGCGTGGTGACTGTCGGGCCCAGCCCACCGCCAGGGAAGACGGACACTTTCACGTCCGTGCGGAGGGCGCAGTCTTGGAAGTTGGTGCATCCGGGGATGAGCATGCTGATGGTGTAGATTCCCGACGCGGAGACGTACGGCATCCATGTGATGCTCGGCGCCTGAGCGGACGGCGTGCCGACGTCGACGGACGCTGTGAGGACGTCCTGGACGGTACCCGCTATGTCCGTGACCACCTGTCTCTCGGTCCACGTCCCAACGAGCGTAACCGTCGACGGATTCGGCGCGAAGCACGAAACGTTGTTCAGGTTGTTGACGGCGGAGGCGAACGCTCCAGATGAGAGGAGCTGTAGGAGATGGAGACCCGGTCCTGCGCCGGTCCATTCTGACAGCTTCAGCTGGAAGCCAGTGATGGAGGAGCTGGCAGGGAAGAGGAAGTCTTGATAAGGAATGGAAGGGTCTGCAAGCAGAGGGCAGGGGTCCGTGCATGTCTGGTTCGCTCCAGTGGATGGGTTGATGAAAGTGAGCGGCTGCACCGTGTTATCGGGTATAGAAGTAACACTAAAAGCATCTCAGTTTTCACAACGGTTAAAGCGACAAACTTTTATATTACACACCTGAATCCTGTCGTAGAGCGACCATTTTGGAACGTATTCCCCAGGCGAATGCCGCTTGCAGCAATTTGGCGGAAGGCGCGGACGTTGATGACTGCCTGGAAGCCGTCTGCTGACAGCCATGTATTTCCAGGACCGTCAGCGCCTGCAGGACATAATATGTTCTGAATATTGCTGAAATTGGGGTCTGTAGATGGCGCGGACGGGTCAATCTGAGCGCCCTGGAGTGGGATGGGGACGAGTGACGAGGAAAACGGTGTGGCACCAGCCGAGAAGGGCACATTTGGATTATTTGTGCCGTTGATCAGCACAGAACCGTTCCCCTGGAATGAAGTGACGAAAGAACCCGCGAAGAAAACACTAGCGTCGGAAGAGTTGGTTGTGATGGAGAGGACCTCAGCAGACGCGCCGGTGAGACCCCCAAAGGGAGGGGCAGCCCAGGAGTTCGCCTTTGTGTCCCAGACAGCTACAGCAGACGCAGGTGACGAGAATGATCCACCAACCCAGACCCTGTTGTTGGGGCTGTCGCAGAAAACGGCTTTTACTTCGCCGTTAGGGCCATTGGTGCCTAAGGCGCTGAACGTGCCCGATGATGGCGAAAACGACGCGACGTTGGTCGCTGATGTGCCGTTAACGGACGTGAAGAGGCCGCCAAAGTAAAAAGCACCACCGAGAGCGCAGCCTGAGGATACCTTCCCGCCCGCGTTGGTTGAACCCAAGCGTGTGAGCGAGCCGTCGGATGCTCGAGAAAGGAGGGTGGCAGTGGATGGGTCAAACGACACCGACGTCGAGTTGTTAAAAAAGTCGAGGCCAGCGAACGCCCCTGCGAGCCCCACGTTGCCCATGCGGTTGAAATCGACCTTTGGGAGGGTCGCGGACGCGAGAGCGGGGAGAGCAAAAAGGTGGGAGAGAGTGGCGAGACGAAGCATGCTGGTCGAGCGACGGCGTCTGGATGATGATTTCATGTTTAAAAAGACGGTATAAGCATGCGGGGGTGGGTGGGTATCTGTCGAGGATGGAGGACGGGGGCGGGAGTGAGCTCGCCGTTCAGATTGTCGTCGGAGGCTGCAAGGAGCAACAACGAACAAACAATCTCATTGGCTGACCCTCTTCTTTACAACCGCGTTTTCAGGGTCTCGTTCGAAACACGCTCATACCACGCTTTTTATTTTAATATTTCATTTTTTTTGGTAATCTATTTTACTACTCGTTCTTCACAACCAGCCCATTCAAGTCCGCGCCTCCCCCAACAGGCATGCAATGTGTAGATCCCTGCTCGAATTGTCTGGCGCCACATTAGATCGGTTCATTTACTTTCAAGGTCAAACTCACTGTGGATATCGAAATCGGTGCATCACAGGCCGCTTCGCATCCTGCACAAACAAATTATAGTTCGCCTGCTCCTCCGTCAACTCCAGGTGTTTCGCATTCAGCCTCTCCCAGGTCTTAAGTGACGGAGCGTAGTGTGCAAGGACCCGCGTCAGCCACGGTGGATCCTCCGTCCCAGACGTCCCAGCCCCCTTCAGAATCCCCTCAGGAGCGAAATTGATTGCGCCGAAACCAATAATCGCCAGTATCGTTGTGTTCCGCCAGAATGGGCCGGTGAAACCTACAAGACATTTAGGAGGATGTTTATCGTCGATCATGAGGCACGCTCACCCTCTTTTGGGTACTCCGCTGACGATTCGTGGTGCTCGTCGTGGTGATGGGATTCGGTGGATGATAATCTTCGTTGCAAAGGCACGCCCGCTGTTGCTGAAGACCTTGGGCGAACGCGCCGTACAGCCCTTGCAACGGACATGGTCGTCGGGATGATTGTGACTTGTGATAGTCACGGTCACTACCCAACCTTGACATGTCAAGTTGCCATCTCATGTGTTCCTCATCCCGTAGTCAACGCCGAGCTGATATTGCCAGTGTTCCAATCGCTCTTTGGTCTAAATTGGTGGTATCCATCTCCAATGGCGGCATTACGTGCAATCTTACAACCCAGCGGACTACACAACACTGTCTATATTTCCTCTGCGACCCTGAGTCCCGTATTCGACCACTAAATGGTCGGAGAACAACATAGGGACGGCAAAAGTTGCTTCTGAGTTTTGACTCTGCGCCTGTCTTCTTCTTAGTAGCACAAATTATGTGCAACAATGACACTCGGCGCGTCGCAACTCTAGAAACCATCAAGTTATACGTAAAATCATCCAAAACATTTACAGCAGGCCAAAGCAAAGACAATGGCACTCTGCTTTCCTAGAACATACATGCATCTGTTCGATCAGAGACTTCATTCGGAGGAATCGTTGCTGCCGCTTTCCGTGCCTTCCGCTCAGTTTACACAGACGCTGTGCCATTTCAAATTTCAAATATAAACGACAGATTGCAACGCTGGGCACCACATCATCTCTACAGCCAATCATCAATTCCAAGAAAATCCTCTAGGCTAGTAACCAACCAGCGTCCTTCGAAGAATCTATGCAGAGACAACTCGTTCTGAAGGACATTCAGAATCAGCCTCATCCATACATTTCATGTATTGCCCATTGACACTATCCTCACTGGTGACAGACATTGCATGCGCAATATGATTGTGATTCGTCGTTGAATGAGGTACTTGACGAATTCTGGAGGTATTTTATCAGGCGCCGGGTCTTTCAGCGCTTATATACAGTACATCAAACGATCAGCAATGCAATTGTATTGTCGTTGATCCTTGTCTCCAACGGAGTTGGTGGAAAGGCTCGGATCACTTCTGTTTCTATAATTACCTTGCGATCATCTTGGACATCAACGGACGTGCGACTAGTGTGCGACTCCTTCCGAGACGGTCCGTTTACCGAACGTCTGCAGACCGTTCTGTTCCAACCATCTTCATCATTTGACCATGGCAACCTGCAAATTTCGAACAGAGACAAGAGAAGATTGGCCCACAGTTATGTCTCTTCTGTGGACGATCATTGTACTGAGCACTACCAGGCACTGTGAACGCCGGACTACTCGGATAGGCTGGCTATCATTTCAGTTCTGCATCTTCCGTCGTCTTTCTGATTCGCTGTATTGGAGCGATAGGCCGACTGCCCCTCCGTGTGGAACTCGCTGCTGTTCCGATTGGTGGCCGCAAAGTGATCGGATTGCGTGCCTTCGCTAGCCTAGACACAGGCGCTGCTCGGTGATGCTACCGCGCTGGCCAGCTACGACTCGGAAGAAGTACTTGGGAAAATAACACCAACAATGTGTCTGGACTATCGATGGCGTTTATAAAGTGCCTCTGTCGTTGTTGATTGAGATCAGACTGGCTCTACAACGTAGCAACTCTTCATGTCGGACCAGGAGTCCGCTGCTGCTCAGATTCAGGCCTATATTAATTTGTTCTCGCAAATGTACGTCCTCCCCTAATCGAACCATCCGATCGTCGCCAATTTACCGTTTAGAATCTTTATTAAATATGCACACATCTTGGCCACGGGTATGATACCTACGCAATGCTTCCACCCAATCTAACGCAAACCGCAGCCATTGTCAGCTATGACTATTTCCTTACATTAGACCAGGAGATATCGGAATTCTGGCACCGAAAGTTCTCCCTCGCGTCGCTCCTCTTCTACATCAACCGTTACCTGTTTTGGGCACTCGTGGTTATGCAATTATTCTTTGTCACTTACCCCTTAGATGACGTGGTGAGTCCCTCGTTCTCGCATATCACGCGAAATTAAACATATTTTACGTAGAGGTGCATCGTAACTTTTCTTCTCACTTAACAACCCTCTCAAATTCTTTGTCACTATATAGCTGCAACGTCATAGGAAGAGTGCAAGACAGCTCCAGCCTTGTTACTTTACTTGCGGTGATATGTGCGCCGCTCAGACTCTATTTACCAAGTGCTGCATGACTGACAGTGGCTTCAGTAATATTCACCCTCCGGACCTGGGCAATATATCTGAAGGACTGGAAGATTTTGGCTGTTGTCGGTCTAGCAGGGGCCGCCAAGTTATCAGTCAATTTAGTAAGTGAAGTTTTTCAGTCTGGAGGGGTTAAGTGATGAACCATTCGAGTGCAGATCATAGTGATCTCATCATCCGGATATTTTTCTCTTCCTGGAGATGTCTGCGGTCATAATCCAAGCCCGGGATACGATGAGTAAGATTGCGTCCATATCATAATAAATGAATCTCATATTATTCTTCGAAGTTGTAAGCCAGTCGTCAATGATCTAACGGCCATGCGTTGAGATCATAATTTAGTGACCAAGGCCTCAGGATTTCTCAGCATGACCTTCGATACTGTCACCTTTTGGTTGACGTTTTACAAGACCGTTGGAGCTGCAATACAAATGAGAAAATTTGGCATGACGGACTCGCTCACTTACTTTCTGTTACGCGATGGTACGAGTTCATTAGTTTAAGGAGGGACGGAGAAAACTAATTCATCTCATCAGGTCTTTTGTATTATGCGTTTGTGCATTCTCTTGTCTAGTAAGGAAGTGTGTCTTTTAAACCGATGTGAATAGGGGACGATTAATTCTTAACGGGGTTGCGGTCACTTCTGTCCTGGTTAGTCCTTGTTATGTCCATGGGCTTCATACATTTACTCACATAGACAACCAAGGTTCCTGCAATGGTGTGCCACAAACCATGCCTTCCCTGCATCTCCCAAATACTCATTTCACACTGACAGTCACCCGAGTCGCAAATGATCCTCACTTCGCTCACGGGATCGTACGTTATCAAATTGTTCCATCTCCACAATTCACATTGCTTATGATTTGCTAGGCTCACGAATATCATGGTTAACCACCTTTTGCTCAACTTGCGCCAAATCTCTCATGCAGACATGTGTCTCACGAGCTCGGACAAAGACCACAGGACCCTGACGGTCCCCGAATTCGCGTCAGATCCAATTCTCGGGAATATTGGGGCCCCTCTTCGACAGAGTTCGAGTGATATTCAACTCGAACAGGAAGACTATGACATTTTTGATGTAGAATCTCCGACGAAAGTGTAGGTAAACTGGTTTTGAAGTGTGTTTCACTAAATTGTAGTCATACTGTGTTGTACTAGTATGTTGTTCTCTGATACGGACGCAGAGCGTGCCCGTTGTAACAATGACCTCGCACTTGCTCAGCTACCAATTTGTTGAAGACATCACGGATAATTCCTTTTCAGTTCCACATTTGCGCTTGCGGGGCGTCAATCATCATCAACTCCGCCGCCGCCGGACATCTCGCGCATTCACAAACTTCAAACCGGAGAGGACAAGGGCTAGGATAGCGTGCGAGTCGGTTCCGTTGCTTTGTGATCCCACCGCTGAGCCCGGAATGGATCAAGCCAGTCTTATAATACAAGCAGAAGTCCCGAATTGGCGCGAAGAGAACTCACTGGCACGCCAAAATCATTGATGACGGTCAAGCATGGTGTCTATTTTTGAACACCAGCCGCACCTATAGGTGTGAACTCACACCGCATCATACGCATCCTCTCCCTGCTTCTCTGAGTTCACCAGCCTACATTGTCATGACCTTCCCCTTCTACTAGTTCATCAATCTTTCTACGCCGTGACAGCATCTGTATCTGAGAGTCGAATACCTCTTCGTCATGTTCCTCGGATCAAATTGTCTGATTTCCCTTTGCGTCCATCCACTGGCTGTTCCGCGCCTAAAGGAACTATGTGGTACGCAAAGCATTCATAAGCCCTGTCTCACCGCTGCACGTCGGTTCTGTGGGACTGGTTCCACCAACGCACCAAGAACAGGATCTGGCATCTGCGAGCCCCACTCACTAACTGTGGACTTTTAATGGATACATTTTCTGAAACGTACGTCCATCATGGTACCTTCCTTTGGGTGGAACATACTTATTTATTTCAGCATTGCTGTTCGTTATGCGCATTTTATTACATTAGGTAGACCGAGCTTTACCATTTTTTTGGCGAAAAACTGAAGGATTTCCAGCCGTTCTATTTTACGACTACGCAATAACTATTCATCTTGAGATATCACATTTTTGGGAAAAGAAGCTCACCGGCGCTACGGTCCTCTTTATGTTGAACCGCTACGCGTTTATATTTTCTATGGTTGCCACACAGATCTTTGTATCCCATTCCATGAATAGCAAGGTACTACCATATCATTTTTTGTGTTCCGTTCGATAATTAATTGCGTTACAGTGGTGAGCAATGGTTTCAGCGTTTGGCTTGGTTTGTCAGCATCCCAGCTGACGAGCTGACAGGTGTGAATATGTTGGTTGGACTGTGTATATTCTCAATATTACGGTATTCGTCACCATTGTTCGTACGTCAACAGGATTCTCTCGTCATGACACTAATTGCTCATCCTGTGTAGTGATATTTTCGATCAGAACGTGGGCAATTTATTTACGCGATTGGAGGATCCTCGCTGCACTCGGTATCATCGGCGTAGCATCTGTCTCAGTCAATCTGGTAAGAAATTTGAGCTCCGTATGCCATTTAACTGACACACACCAATGCAGACGAAATACGCAGCAACGACTTCTTACAGCGTGGTAAATTTTGGAGGCACATCAACGTGCAGTTCGGAACAATTGTCTGGGTTCAACGGGTGAGTTCATTGTGTAGCATTTTAGTGTAAGCTAATTGGACAGGCAGATGTGAGATTTGATTTCGTTGCCGGCAACTGCCCTCAAGTTAACAGCTGCGATTTTAGTGGACATTGCTTGGGGTTCTCTAAACTTCATCTTCGATAGTGCCGTATTCTGGCTCACATTCCATAACACCATTGGTGTTGCCCGTCAAATGAAAAGGCTCGGTGTGACAAATTCGATCACGCATTGGGTGCTGCGGGACGGTGAGACGCTTCTGGCCTCCGTCAGAATGTTTTTTTAACTCGCTACAAATTCAGGTATTATGTATTATGTGTGAGCACGCCTTCCCCCTTTTTTCCCCGCCAGTCGCTAACTTGACAACAGAGCACGGATCTTTCTCATCATTGTGTCACTTCTTGTAATTTCTGTAAGAGCTTTATTCTCCTGTCATCTGTTAGCATACTGATATATGCCGTAAAGACTGACCGCGTGGTACGAAGACATTTCAATATTGATATCCGTGTTTTTCGCCTAACTCAGTAAGTTCAGCCCGTTTCGGTGCAAAGATGTGTCGTCATAATCTCCGACACGTACGTATATTTTAGAACACGATATGGTGTTAATTTTACCTTTGCATTAGACTAACCAACATCATGGTGAACCACACATTGCTGAATCTCCGCCAAATGTCCGACATTGGGGGAAATGGAAGTCTTTCCGAGAAAACATTATCAATGCCAACATTTGCCAGTAATTCTATCATTGGAAACCTTGGAGCACCAATAAGACTCAGCGTCCTGGATGACGGTGATGAGGCAGTTGCTGCTTTTCACACTATAGCGAATGATCAATGCTCGGATGTCTGATCTACGTTATGTACAAAGAAATTGGAATTATGATGTTTTAAACACTCTTCCGAAGACTACGAGTTTAGCTATTGCTTTAATTTATGTGCATGACATAGAAACGTGGGAACAGGTGCCAGTACTGGCACTACAGAGAACGTTTCGAGAATATTCGCGCAATATGTATATAAATATAAGGTAGGTAATGGTCCGAGTCTAGAGGATTTGGTCAAGGCAGGAATTCTCCAGGACAATCCAGTTTGATTTTCCGCCGTCCACAAGCCATTGGCGTTCGCACAACCTCATCCCCGACAGTCCTCAAATCTTTTATATATTCTCCACGTGAGTTCAATAGTCGATATTATTGGACTTTTTCTGGATATTAGAGCCTGATAAACATGGATGTATACGAAACATGTGTTCAGAGTGCGGTCACTCGTGCATATATGCCAAATTACACGCATTTTTGCCGTCAGAACTACTTTAATGTTTACATCTGAGCACCATGGATGCCTGAAACATATTTCAATATTTCTGGAGCAATTGAAGAACGAGAAAATATTCAGATATTGCAGCATCACTAACCATCCGTCAAAACCTGCCATTTTGGGTATTGCGGGGATACTTAGCCAATGAATACACACCTGAACCATCCAAAATTTTAAGTAGTGCTACCTCGTATATCATAAAACGTATCACGAAGGTTTATGTTCCATAATCCGCATGCGATCGACTGTTAAAATGTGTGTCGGCGCACTGTCGGACCTCCGCCACAATTGCCTATTATGGCAATTTCGGCGCCTGAATATCACTTTGAACGAGCAATGCTATGTCGTTGATCCTCGTCTCCATCAGAGTCAATGGAAAGGTTCGGATCAGTTCTACGATTACTTCGTGATCATGCGAACGACTGCAGAACAGTGGCTGTTTCAACCATCTTCATCACTTGATCATTGTAACCTGCAATGGCGGCATTACTTCGAACAGCAACAAGAGAAGCTTGGCCCACATTATGTCTCTTTGAACGATCGTTGCACTGAGTACTAGCATGTACTGTGAATGCCGGACTATTCGGATAGGCTGGATATCATTCCCTTCTGCATCTTCCGTCTTTCTGATTCGCTGTGTTGGGAGACTGGCTGGCTGGCTTCCGTTATCGCTAAAAGTGATTGGCAGGACACTGGCGCTACTCAGTGATGCTGGTCGCTGCGACCGACTACGGCTCTGAGAAGTAATAACTCCGACGATGCCTGGACCGATGGCGCTTATAAAGTGCCTCTGTCGGTCTCGAGTGAGACTAGACTGGATCTCCCAACGTAGCAACTCTGTATGTCGGACCAGGCGTCCGCTGCTGCTCAGCTTCAAGCCTATGTTAATTTCTTCTCGCGAATGTACGTTTCCGCCTAATTGAACGGTTGACGAATTGCCAATCTGCCATTAGAGTCTTTATTAGATATGCAACCGTCTTGGCTACCGGTACGATATACCTGCTGTGCACTGCATTCCACCTCCTCTAAGACAGACCGAAGCCATTGTCAGCTATGACTATTTGCTCACCTTAGACCAAGAGATATCGGAATTCTGGCACCGAAAGTTCACCCTGGCCTCGCTCCTTTTCTACATCAATCGCTACGTGTTTGGTGCACAAATGTTTATGCAAATATTCTTTGTCACTTACCCATTAAATGACCCGGTAAGTTACTTATTCCACGTATCATACAATGGAACTGAAGCATATTTTACTTAGAGGTATATCATACACTGATCATCCCTCTCAATTATCTCTCAAGTTGGGTTTCTTGTCCCTATAAAGCTGCAACGTCTTAGGAAGGATTCAAGACAGCACCAACTGCGTTATTTTACTCGCGGTGATTTGTGAGTATCCCAAACACTAACACCCAAGTCATCTATTTCTGACATCGGCTCAAGTGATATTTACCCTCCGGACCTGGGCGGTATATCTGAAGAACTGGAAGGTTTTGGCCATTATGGGACTTGCAGGTGCCGCCAAGTTATCAGTGAATTTGGCAAGTGAATTCATTAATTTATGGCGGAGTCGAATGATGATGAACCATTCGATTGCAGATCATAATAATCTCCACAGCGGGTTATATTTCTGTTCCCGGAGACGCATGTGGTCATAATCCGAGCCCGGGATTCGCAGTGTAAGAGTATTTCCATGATTGCAACAAGTGAATCTTACAATTTTGTCTCAAGATGTAAGACAATTACCTATGGTCTGGTGATCATACGCTGAGATCAGAGATAGTGACGAAGACGTCTGGATTTCTTAGCATGAGCTTCGATACCGTCACTTTCTGGTTGATGTTTTACAAGACCATCGGAGTTACTTTGCAAATGAGAAAACTTGGCATGACGGACTCGCTCACGTACTGGCTGTTACGCGATGGTACGAGTTCATTTATTTTCAGGATGGGACGGAATAAACCAATTTATGTAACCAGGTCTTTTGTATTACGCGTTAGTGCATTCTTTTGTTTAGCACACAAGCCCCTAAGCTGCTGTGAATAGAGGACGATTACTACTTAATGGGGTCGCGGTCACTTCTCTTATGGTCAGTCGTGGTTATGTTTGCGCACACCACACATTTACTCACATAGATAAACTAGGTTCCAACAGTGGTATGCCCAACGCCAGGCATTCTCTACATCTCCGAATCGCTCATTTCACACCCACAGTCACCTGCGTCGCAAATGTTTCTCCCCTCGCTGACTGGATCGTATGTTTTCAGTTGTTCCGATTCCAAAATCTAAAATTCTGATTAAATCGCGTAGCCTGACAAATATTATGGTCAATCACCTTTTGCTCAACTTGCGCCAAATCTCTCATGCAGATATGAGTCTCACAAACTCGGACAAAGACCACAGGACCCTGACGGTCCCAGAATTTGCTTCAGACCCGATTCTTGGTAATATTGGAGCACCTCTTCGACAGAGTTTGAGTGATAGTCAACTCGGACACGGAGACTATGAAATTTTTGATGTAGAATCTCCCACGAAAGCGTAGGTACACTGGTTTGAAGTGTGTTTCACTAATTGTAATCATATTGTGTTGTACTTTCGGGACCTTGTTGTACTAGTATGTTCTCTGAGACGGACGCCGAGCGTTCCTGTTGTAACAATCAAACCTGCACTTGCTCAACTAGCCTCTGTCATAGGTGGAGACACCACGGGCAAATCCTTCGAGCTCTGCACTTGAGTTTACCATCAACAGTGCAGGCGAGCTTAAGCCCCATCAGGGCTGCGGCGCTGGGCGTTGGCAACCGATGCTTCGCGCGATTCAGTTCTAGCGCTTCATGATCTCACCGCCGAGCCTGAGTGAATCAAACAAGTTTGATGATACACCGCAGGCGCCAATCATGACCACTTTTTAAAACATCAATCGCAGGTGTACATGCGAACCTACTTCCAACTGCCGCCGACACCGCCTCGCCTTGCTTTTTCTGGCTTCTCCCTCCTAACTTCGTGCATCAATCTTTTTTCTGCGCCATACGAGTATATGTACACGTATTTGACGAGTCGGATTCCTCTTTCACAGGTTCCTTGGATCAATTTTCGAGATTCGCCCCCTTGTGTCAGTCCATTTAACCCACTGGCTGTTCGCGCTCAAAGGAACTACGTGTACTCAACGCATTCTTGAGCCCCGTCTCACTAGAGACTAGTACTGTTTCCAACAAGGCACGAGGAACAGCATCTGGCATCTGCCCACCCGACTTTTAGGTGAAACTTTTCAATGGATACATTTTCTGAAACGTGCGCCAATTAGTGCAATTGTTCGTTTAAAATTTATTTATTTCAGTATTGCCATTCGTTATGCGCATTTCGTTACAATAGGTAGATGACATTTTGGCGATTTGGGTGGTAAACTGCTAAAGAATTTTAGCCGTCCTTGCATACGACTACGCACTAACTATTCCTCTGGAAATTTCACATTTTTGGGAGGAAAAACTCTCAGGCGCTACAGTCCTCTTTATGCTGAACCGCTACGCATTCATACTTTCCATGGTTCTCACACAGATTTTTGTGTCTCACCCAATGAATAGCAAGGTATTACCATCTCATTTCTGTATCTTATTTGATAATTTATTCTGTTCCAGTGGTAAGCAATATCTTTGTATGGTTTTTGGGCATCCTAACTGCAGAGGCGAAAGGTGCAGCTATGTCGGTTGGAGCGTATACATCCTCAATATTTCGGTTTTCATCAGTATTGTCTGTGCGGCAACCATTTCTCTTACCGTAACATCCACTGCTCATCTAGTGGCTCAGGGATATTTTCGATCAGGACATGGGCAATTTATTTAGGCGACTGGAGGATCCTAGTTGCACTCGGTACCATCGGAGTAGCATGTGTCTCAGTCAATCTGGTAAGAAATGTGGGCACCGTATGTCAGGGAACTGACGCATTTCGTCGCAGACAAAATATGCGGCAATGACACGCTACACCGTGATAAATTTCGGGTTCACTTCAACTTGCAGCTCGGAACAATTGTCTCGGATCAATGGGTGAGGCTTCCACGCGGCTTTTTTATTTTATCAACAAACTGAGTGTACAAGCAGACGTGAGATTTGATTTCATCGGCGGAATTGCCTTCAAATTAACAATTGCCGGTTCAGTGGACAGAGCTTGGGGTTTTCTAAATTTTATCTTTGATAGTGCCGTATTCTGGCTGACTTTCCGTAAGACCATTGGAGTTGCCCGTCAAAAGAAAAGACAAGGCATGGAAAATTCGCTCATTCACTGGGTATTGCGGGACGGTGAGACGCCTCTGGCCCTTTACAGAGTGTGCTTAAACTCACTCCAAATTCAGGTATTATGTATTATGTGTGAGCATGCCTTCCGTTTTTACCCCCGCGCCAGTCCCTGACTTGACACCAGAGCACGGATATTTCTTTTAACTGTTTCTCTTCTTGTGGTATCTGTGAGGGCCTTCACCTGTCAGCTGTTAATATGCTGACACAGAATATACCGTAAAGATTGGTCGCGTGGTACGAAGAAAATTAATTCTCAATGCTCATGTTTCTCTGCTAACTCAATAATTTCAGCCCATTTCAGTGCAAAGATTTATTGTAATAACGGCTAACACGTACGTACGTGTCTGAACACGATCTGGAGATAATTTCATCTTTGGGTAGACTCACCAACATCATGGTTAACCACATGATGCTGAATCTCCGGCAAATGTTGGACATTGGAGAGAATGGAAGTCATTCGGAGAACACTTTAACAATGCCAACATTCACCACCAATGCTATCATAGGGAACATTGGAGCGCCAATAAGACTCGGCGTCTTGGATAACGACAACTGGGCAGATACTTTCTCTCACACTGTAACTCATAGTCAGTGCTCGGATGTCTGACATATTTTATGCACGATGTACTTTTATTTGCCAACCATGATGCTGTAGATTTTTTTCTATGATTTTTTCGATAGATTTATTTGATCTGCATGACATAGAAACGCAGGAACGGGTGCCAAGCTTGTGTTACTCTCTCTGATGTCAGCGCCTTCCCTCTCTCACGTTTGGGAGAATCAGTCGGAGGCAGATTTACACTGATTCCGACGCATATGCGGAGCTTCATTCATTTTTGGAAAAGAGTATCAATGGGGAAACATCTTCACCTCTTCACTTCGAAGTGGAGTGGAAAATTATCACAGTATTATGGCCGAAGAAGGTCGAGTTGTGTGGACTTGTAAAGAAGGTTCCTTTCAGAGTTTCCTCTGTACGCAGGCTGGAAGCGCCACTTTCGCTTACAGTAGAGTGATCGCCAGTCACGTGCTAACAAACCACACAAGCTCCTAACTCTACGAAGGTCTCGCCTAAACACAAGAAACAACGAAATTATGGGTATGTTATTGGTCAACAACCGCATGTATACTGGCTTGACTCTGCTTGAGATCCAGCATCGGAGTCGCAAACCCCCGTCACCAAACCCGTGCCTGCCAGGCGCCAATCCTCAGTCGACGATCAGACCTTGAAGAAATTGGAGGATCACTTGCGGGATCGACCTGACAAGAATAAGCTAGTCGAGGAAGGAATCCTGAAGAGTAATTTTTGGAATTAATTGACCGTTGCGATTGCATATCGATCATTATCCGCATACAGGCGGCAACGTCGCACCGGCCATTCAAGCTGCGAGGGATGAGCTTCAGCGGTCCCAGTTGCAGGTTAGATCTAGAAATATACCCTGTCTCTTGTTCTGATGGTGTTTCCTATCACATGCAGGATAAGCTTGGACAAGCTCTTCAAAACCGACCGAAGCCAGAGGAGTTAGTAAAGGAAGGAATTCTTCAACGTATGCAACGTTTCATTATCATATTTCACGATCCTGACATTCACGTAACGCATAATCTTTAGCTGACGAAGTACCGAACGCTTGATGGTGTCCAAAACCTGTAAATGCCCCATCGGACTTAAAGCCGGCGGGAGGTGTTCTGAGGGAAGTGTACTTTTGGATCATGTTAGTGGTGATTGGTGGATAAATGATCGTCCCCCATCTCGTGTTTACAATGCTTGTAGAATAGTGTATGCGCCGCTGGTGACAACCGCGTTCTCCACCGCCGTTCGCCTTGCCGGTCTCAATCGCGGTCTCTACTCCGCCGAACTCGTTCTCGCATCTCCCTCGCAGCATTCATGGTTCCTTGTCTCCCCGCCCAACCTCGCATCCTTAACCACCCAACGAGTTTAGGTGTCACTGCGGCGGTTAAGCCCACCCGTATTGGTAAGAAGAGGGTCTTGTGCACAGTCCAAGCCAGCACGATCATGGCATATAGTCCTTCTCGTCCACCCTGCGGCGCCTTTTCGATCTCTTCCTTCCCGGGTTCCGGCGGTGTCGTGTAGATGAGGGATATGAAGTGCTGTTTGATGGCCTGCTCTACACGGGAGACTTGCTCCGCTCCTAACAAATTAATGCCAGCAAATGCAACGCCGAAGTCCAACACGCCGAGTATGGCGTATACGCCTAGAGCGTACCAGCCATATGATTTTATGAGGTGTCGGAGGCGTTGTGTGATAGATGCATCGGGACCGGGGCTGTTTGGCGACTGAGGTGGTGAAGGTGAAGTTGAGAAGCGTGCGCGGAAGTTTCGGAACAGTCTTGGTTGTACGCTGCGGCTCGGATTGCTGGTCAACTTGAGAGGCGTCGGAGATGTGGAGAAACCTCTTGTGAGAGGTAATATGGGTCTTGAAATTGCAGAGATTCGAACGAATGATCGTAAAAATGGAAGCCGAGGGATGAGTCCTCGAGACATGGCAATGTCAAGACGAATGATAAGTCGGTATTAAAACTGAGTGAGTGTTCTCGGTGGTGAGTTATATAAGGACGCTGCACGCGTACCGTCGGCCACGGCAGAGCAAAAAGTTTGGAAGCGTGACCATGTCACACGTCACATTTATCCCTCACCATATAGTAACTCTAACAATGCAAAACGTGCTGTAACGCAGAATTCCGCAGCCTTCTGCAATCCAGACGCAAATTGCGTTCATTTGCTTTCATTTTGCGGCGATAATTGCGGTCTTTGGAAATTCTGTGCCCAACGTCATTTCCGGCAAAACCCGATTGCTCAAAAGGGATGCATTGCCAAATTTTTTGCTCCGACTCACCACCACCATCCCCATCGATTTGGGGGTCAAACCGAGCGCGTTGAATACAGTGCTCGACGTGCAAAACACTATCCAAAAACTTAACAACCAACATTTCATGCGTCCAGGACGAGCCCAGCGCGGCGATTTCAAATCTTTCCTTCGATAGCATCGCGAACTCCCCCGCCGAAACCTAGTCACACACAAACGACCACTCATAGACCGTGGTCAACTCCTCCGTACTACCCAACCAATTCTGCTAACAGCTCATCTATGGCATATGATGTAGAAGCCTGCCCCTTCGAAGGACCCGAAAAACTTTTGGAGATATGGTTTGCTCCATCTCCAGATAACGTGCCGGATGCCACATCGGCAAAAGAAGGACGTAGCGGTCTCAGGGCTATCGATAGACACATATGGGAGGATATGCTTGACATTGTCAAGTGTAAAGTCCTCAGTGTTGTGAATGGCAAAGAAATTGATGCATACTTACTGAGGTGCGTCCAATAATTCTTACTCAACCCCAAGATACCATTTGAATCAGAATACTAACATATGGTGGTTTATTTCAAAGTGAATCATCACTTTTTATTTCACCCCATCGACTCATCCTTAAAACGTGCGGCACGACTCTCAATTTACTGGGTTTACCGCGCATCCTTGACATAGCTCGTACCCACGCAAAGCTACCAAACGTCTATCGGTGCTTTTACTCCAGAAAGTCATTCATGTTCCCTGAGCGCCAAATGGGTCCCCATAAGGAGTGGAGTACGGAAGTGAAATTTCTTGACGACATTTTCGACAACGGAGCCGCATATGCCGTCGGAAAAGTTAATGGAGATCACTGGCTCCTCTACATAACAAGCCCGTCCAGCGGGGCCGCAGGCTTTGAAACTGTGCCAAGCTCGCCGACGCCTTCCTTTTCCTCCGACGAAGAAGACGAGCCTGTGGTGGATGGACCCTACCGGACGATACATCCGTTGTCTCCGCCGATTCAAGATTACACCATTGAGATCCTCATGACTAATCTCTCGGCCCATGCGCGATCTGCGTTTTTCAATTCTAATGACGAGTCAGCTTCCGAGCCGGGGAAACAAGCGCAGCTTCTCTCCAACGAGTTTGGAATCAGCGACATCTTCCCACGGCACTTGACCCAGCTTGATGCTTATTCATTCCAACCATGCGGGTATTCGTCCAACGCACTGCTTTCATGGGGAGGGGAGAAAGGAGGAGAAGCCGGTGAGGGATATTACACCATCCACGTTACACCGGAGGAAGGCTGGTCGTATGCCAGCTTCGAATGCAACGTGCCTTTACCAACGAAAAAGTTACCGGATGATGGTGCGGACGCGGGAAAGCGCAACATCCCGGACTTGCAGACCTTGATTCAGCGGGTGGTTCGCATCTTCGAGCCGGGAAAAATTACTCTCACGTTATTCGTATCGTCGGAGGACAATTCCAACGCCGAAGAAGAGTCAGGAGAGACAGCTGTGGATGTCGCACAGAGGGCATTCAAAGCAGCGCTGGTCATACCTCCCCTCTCCTTGAAGAATCGTACGGCAAACCCACAGCTGCCGAACGTGTCAACCAGCGACTCCGATGTCCGTGGTTACAGAAGAACGGACAAGATTAATTATGAGTTCGGAGGCTACGACCTGGCGTTTGCCAGCTTCGAAAGGGTAACATGATTCGTCCGCTAGACAAACTTTCTTCGCTGCTTTTATCAGAATGTATTATGAGAATGTGCCCAAAACTTCGGTAGTAGAGAGTTTTGATGACGATACATGTGCTGTTCTTGAGAAACCCAGCGGTTGACGTGAAGGGCTCAAAGGGATTCCTCAATTCCACGTATTTCAACACAGAAGTTATTCTGATTGCTTTAGCATTATCAGAAGAGCTGATGCATCGATACCCGGGTGCGATTTGAAAAGGAGCCACAGGCAATACGGTAGCGGAATATGTCTTTAAGGTACCATGTCGATTCACTCGAAGAACGAAAGAACTCGTTGTTCGGGAGGTTCCGTGCAACGCGACCGTTTCAGAGAGCGGAAGCAAAGTCAACCCTGACCTTGATATTGAGGAGAATACTAAAAATGACATGAGTGGATGGAGATATAGGAGAAGAGCCTACCTGAAGTACCAGATCAGGTTCATCTGATTGAATGTTTAGAACTCAACGCTAAGCGGAGGCATTTGCGGGCCTCGAGGCGTGAAAGCGCGCGCGCCGACGAGGGGAGCACACACGTAACTGTGAGAGCCAATTGCCGGGCCGAGGCCACTCTGCAAGGAAACCGGTGAGCGAAAAGGCAAGAGTCGAAGCTACAAACGTCGGAGTCAAGCCAATTGTATACGTGAGGTCATTGTGGAAACGAGAAATCGTATGCCTTCGTATTGACACCTTCCCATAGCGTCCGCAGAGGCCCGCAACCGGGGCTCCGTGAACACAAAATAACTTCAGGTTACGCAAAGCTAGACGTCCGAGTGGCTATCGTGTTGGATGTCTCCACCAACTGAGGATAAAAAAATCCAGGCCAAGATAGAAACGTCAGACAGATACTCCGAGTTTTCTGCATGCCATAAGGACGAATATTCCGAGTAGAATGTGGAAGGCGACGGGAGGAAGTAGGCGGAGCGATGTCGTCGTCGACGTTTCAAGTTGAGCCACCGAATAACACGAGCAAATAACGCGCCTTATTTCTCCTTTGAGGAGTTCAAGCGAGATTGGCGGTCGGTGAATCGTTTCATGATCAACGTTTATTGTTACTGTAATTGTCCTGACCACATGTTTCATGCAGCATGCGGAATGACGCATATTCTGGTCATCTGCGGAGATTTTAAAGCTTCCACTGTTCCAGGCGAGGGGGGAACGATCTCGATTGCTATCTCCGCACCTGGTGTCCAGGCTAAGGGAGCGTTCAAGAGCTTCCATCATGCCATCATACCTTCGCCCGGCGCTCGGACGGGGGCTAGCCGCACCAATGCCTGCTCTTGAGTTCTGGCCATTCTTTCTGGCTTCACTTTAGCGCGTCTCAACAATTTCTTGGTCCCCGGGCTTCATTTGCCTGACCTCGGATGTCCGTCTCGGGTGCCTTTCGTTCTCTTACCTCCTCATGAATATCATCCATCTCCCGCCTGCAAGCCCGTCGGAGGGGCTTCGTGCTTTACAAGAAGTAAAGGACTTCGCGACAACAGACATGGGTTGGGGTGGACCCAAACGTTGGACCTTCCGCGTTCTGTCTGACGAACAAATCACACCGGAAATAGCACGCCTGAGCCACCCACACACACATGGCCCAGTAGATAGTGTAACATTTCAGCCGTGCCAAACATTCGAAGCACGCTCCCAAGACCGTCGTGTCGTGCAATCTTGGGATCTGCCCGGAGGACGTTGGACCTTCTCAGGCATTTTTGACGGTGACCTCCGGATCATAACTCTTTGGGATTTTTTCAGACTAATTCCCAACTCTAGGACATTGCTCTCATGAGACTGTCGATTATGTTGCCGATTGCCTCCCCCCAATAGTCCGCGACGCGTTACAACAGACTCTCAGCCGCGGTCCCGCAAACTACGCAAAAATCTCAGAGGTGCTCCACAATTCTATTGTACACCTCGACAACTCCATCACATCCCAATTTCTAAAATTATTTCCTGCCGGCCCTCATGGCATATCTCAACTTAGCGACTCGCAACTGCGAGCGATCATTCAGGAGCCCAATCGGAACAGTCCCAACTACATGAAAGCCCTTCGATGTATGAGGGGGTCAACAGCCTTGATCACCCTTACAGATCCTAGAGGGGAAAATTTGTGGGTCGCCAATTTAGGTGACTGTTTGGCAGGTGCGTTCATCGTCACGTAATTGTTAAAATATGCGCAGCCTCATATTTGATCACCCTAATTGCAGTATTGGTTTCACGACGCCGTGATGGCTCGTGGCGAGGGCGATGCATTAACGAAGTCCACAACGGTGGAAACGATAAAGAACTACGGCGAATAGTCAACGAACACCCGGGTGAAAAGGAATGTGTATTGGACCGCAGAGTCATAGGATATCTTGCCCCGACGAGAGGCAAGTTTTGAATTTCTTCCTTGCTTGAGTCTGCTGATCGTTACTGTAGCCGTTGGGGACACGTGGATGAAACTTCCAGGGATGTTTTCCCGGCGCATATTCAAAAAGATGAGATCGCGACATCCACTCGATCTCGCAGATGATTTTATCGATCGAATTCGTACCCCTCCATATATCTCCAATATTCCGGACGTCTACCATCGTCGACTTCGAAGATCACATGGCGAAGAGTATCTCGACAAAGCATTAATCTTATGCTCCGATGGTTTGACCGATCTTTATGACGGGAGGATTGCAGAAGATGTTATAAATCGGTGGGCGAGGGTTATTGGGGATGGAATGACCGATCATTCTAGGAAACGACGAGGAAGCTCAAATTTAGCAATGCGACTGCTGAGAGATGCGATTGGCGGCGATGATCTCATAAAGGTGTCCCGAAATCTGACAGTGGAAATGGATGAGCGGTGGATGGACGACACGACCATTCTGGTTCAAAAGTTTTCGTGATCTATTTTGGAGACTAGGCGTTCTATGCACCGGTTCGCATTTTCGCGTCAAATTGCGGGAGCGATATTCCTGTATCTCGCACGGTGTTCCAGATTCTAATGTTGCGTTTGTAGTCATTTTATTTTGCGGGGACAATATACGTACGCGCATTGTGGACCAGGGAGACAATTTTGTGACGCTAGGGTATATTATCGCGTTCCACCGCCCCGACCAGCCGCGCCACTTGCTGGAATTTTCCGCTTTCGAAACAGACTTCCTCCGCCTCTATCAGCGGAACTAATCTGTGTTCGCCCTGAAAGGTCATCATCGTTTGGTTCGGCTTTCGGCGTACGTGGAACTTCAGGGCTATCTCGAAGGACAGGTTCTGCTGCTTCGGACCCTCGAGAAGCTGTGGTACTTTGCTCCTTGATTGTTGGATCGCCGTTTGACGTCGTCGGAATAGTGTCCTCCTGCAAAGACGGGACTGAGTCATCCGGAGTGGATGGCCCATCGTCGACTCCTGCGCGCTTCCACCCTCTCGGTGTCCATTTGGGTCCCGGTATCATTTTATCAACGTTCGGGTCCGCCATTGTCTGTCCGACCTCATGACCGCCGGATCTCGACATCCAGCCACCTTCCCCCTCCTCCCGTTTCGCTTCCTCCTTCACTTTGTCCGACTTTAATTTGATGGGAATGTCTCCAGGGTCCCAAATTTCGCCAAGGCCGGCTGACAGAACTTTTTTGCGCATTTTAAATCGTCGACTATCATCATCATCAAGATTAGCATCTGCTTCGCGCTTTCGAGCTAAACCATCCGCAAGATTCGATTCATTCCCGTCCGTTGATGGAGGCGATGATGCAAGAGGCGCAGCAACTACTTCCCACTCGCCTACTACGCCTTGCGCGCGACGCCGCTCGACCTCAGCCGCTACTCGCTGTGCATCAGGGTCAGTGTAACCGAGGGACTGCGCCGTCGAATAGTTAGCAAATGGAGATGCTGGTTTTTCCGGTTTTCCGGATGTAGAAGCCGTCGAAGGTGTTGATACAGGAGGTTTGGATCCAGACGCAACTGCCGCGTGTCCTGACGAAATATCACGAGCATGAGCCTCATTAGCAGCCTCGTGTGATGGAATCAATACAACTGTGCATTCTCTAAAGAATGATTGTGGCGAACTCACTCGTTCGATTCTAACCATCTCGCGCTTCTCCTCCTCCAGATCCTTCTTGTGCCTTTCGCCTTGCTTGTACAGTCCACGAACGAAACGGTCCTTGTTCCCTTTGTGTCGCAGACCACTCTCGTGTTGATTTCGTGACGGCGCATCGTCTGCGATGTAAATATCACAGTACTTGCAGAAGTACTTCTTGCGCGAGACCCAGTACTCGGACATGACGGATGGTAATGACTGTACGTGTGACAATGTGTGACATTGAAGCTACTTCTGGAAAATTCACGTGCAGCTGTCAGCCAATTTCCCAATCGAGCTGACGTACATCAGTTTGCACTCCACACGACTGCGTTGCTGCGACCATGAAGAACAGACAGGAATTACTGCAAAGACCGTCGTTTGCATCAAAAACAGCGTTTGACGCGTTGGCAGTTGACGATGTCGAGGAAAGCGAGGAGGAGGAAGAGGTTGAAGTTGTTGAACCACCAGAGATTCCAAAACCTGTTGAGATTGAACAAATTGCCGAACCGAGGTGTGCAAGATCTTGAATAAACAGCCGGAGATCATATTTTGACGCTTTTACCAGCACGAATGCTCAAACGCAGGCCAATAAGTTGTCTAAGACAGCTCAGAAAAAGGCGGCGAAAGCGGCTCGTCAACAACAGAAAGAGTTACATGACAAGACTAAGACCGTATCGAACGGGAATACCGCGAAGGTGACCGCGCCACCTGGAACTGTCCTGAATCCTGTAGAAATCTCGCCTGAGCCGGAAACCGACATCGAGCAAGTTGTAGCTCGAGAAGTCCCACTTTCCTCACCCCAAACACCCGACGTGTCGAACGGAGACGCGTCATTTAGTGGAAATCCTGTGGCACATTCCACACCTCCGCCTGTCTTCACCAAGCCACCGCCATTCCCATCTTCTCCGATGGACGTGGCGACCCGAAGAGCTTCACAAAGCTTCGCGGTTGGGCCGCTCGCCAAAAAGGACGGGGACCTTCAAGAGACCCATAAAAATTTGGTAGTACCCCCCACTCCTCTAGATGAAGGATGGGTAAAAATTCAACGAGACCAAGAAGAAAGAGAGGCCGAAATCAACAAAAAGAAGCAAAACGCGATTACACGGACGCTCTGGACTCTCATTATGATCGGCGGATTCCTGCGTGAGTTTCGCGATACAAGTGATATATGGGGAACTTACTATGCCCACCAGTTTGCCTTCTCCTCGGACACGGTTTCATGATCGTTCTGGTCATGGTTTGTCAAACACTTGTCTATCGCGAGGTTACTGCTCTCTTTTCACTCGGTGTCTCGAAGTCGGAGGACGACGAAAATAAAGGCAAGGATCCATGGAGCAAAACACTCAACTGGTATTTCTTCGCCGTGACGAACTACTTCCTCTATGGCGAAAGCCTCATCTACTACTTCAAGGTATACTTTTGGCTGGTGCCACTGCATCTGTCGGGATGCCTGCTCATCTTCCCCAGCATGTCGTTTTTGCAGATGCACAACTGCTTCCGTTCGCGACAAATCATCGTTTCATAAGCTTCATGCTGTATATGTTCGGCTTCGTAGGCTTTGTGGCGTCCCTTCAGAGGCAATATCTGAAGTCACAATTCGGTCTCTTCTGCTGGGTGCATATGAGTCTCTTGGTGATAGTTGTGTCTAGGTATGCAAAACGTTCGTATATTTACTATAATGCTGAACACACTGCCAGTCATTTCATTATCAACAATATCCTCGAAGGACTCATTTGGTTTTGGTTGCCTGCTTCGCTGGTGATCTGCAATGACATATTCGCGTATCTCTGGGGTATGAATTCTTCCGTCGTTCTGAATACAATAATCATCCATGTCGACGTAGGTATAACATTCGGTCGCACACCGCTAATCAAACTCTCGCCAAAGAAGACAGTCGAAGGTTTCGTCGGCGCGTTCTTCTCGACCGTCATTTTCGGATTATTATGGGGAACTCTGTTCATGCGCTTTGACTACATGATTTGCCCCGCACATAATTTAGGCGTCACAGCGCTGAGTTCGGACAGTTGCGTTCCGAACCAGGTATTTGTTTGGCGTGAGTGGGGTTTGCCGGCACCATTACGCATCGCAGCGTCTACGTTGGTTCGTCCTCTAATTCGTCGATAAATTTCAAGAGAGTTGACGAGTGGATGATAGCTCGGGCGAACGGTGACGACGCTGCCATATGCCACATACCAGTTCCATCTCCTCGTGATGTCTTGTTTCGCCTCACTAGTCGCACCGTTCGGTGGTTTCTTTGCATCTGGGTTCAAACGTGCTTTCAATATCAAAGATTTTGGTCATAGCATTCCAGGACATGGTGGGATGACGGATCGTATGGATTGCCAGTGCGTTCCTTTCCGTCTAGCTTACGTGTTAATACTTACACTTGTCCAGGTTCTTGATGGGCGTATTCACATACGTCTATTACAGCAGTCTCATCAGGGAGCACCACGTAACGGTCGGCTCTGTGCTGCAGACCATCGTATCTGGGTTATCGCTGGATGAGCAATTGGAGCTGTTTGCTGACCTGAAGAGATATTTGGAGGGGAGGGGAGTCGCTCTGTGAAGGAGGACATTTACAACATATATATGCAAAGGTCGAAATGGCTGGAAGCTGTAATGAAAAGTAAAATCAATTGTCTTGAATTTCACTTCCAGCCAGCGACGAGGCAGCGATGACGGGGACTATTTGCAATCGGGTTTGACTTATTGAAACTAAATGTCTCATTTTCCCGTTTTTCGTGCAGTGGATGACCATTTACAGTAACTCTGACCTCAGAATATGCAAAGCAAAGTACGTACTGCATGGATTATGCTCAAAGCCATGAACCGGGTTGAAAGTCGCAATTGACCACAGCGGCAGAAGCGGGCCTTGCTCTTCCGTCAATGGGTCACAGGATTACTCCGATGGTGTAGATTGATGCACAATATGTTCATGCGATAAGATAGACCCCACAAAAGCGGAGGATATTTTGGCTTGTCATACGCTGATGCAATACAGACATGGAACATATGTTGCCGAATAGCAAAGTAAAATGTAGTGATATTGCTGTCGACTCTACGATCGGGGCTTTTCCTGAAGACTCGGGATGAGCGACATGACAAATGAGAGAGAACATGCAATACTGACCTTCTTCTCCTTCCAGAGAGCAAGCAGGCCCACACCAGACACCTTCACGACCTTAAACCGCACACCTGGGATATCACCCTTTGCCTTACCGCGTCGACCGAAACCAGAGATGAGGACTTCGTCGTTCTCGTCAACGAAGTTCAAGCAACCATCGTTCTGCGGACGGAATGACATTAGTACGACCGCACACGCCTCAATGCTGATAGAAGAAAACATACGGGTACGAAGGCGGTGACCTTCTTGCCGTTCTTGATGAGCTGCACACGCACGCATTTCCGGATGGCAGAGTTTGGTTGCTTAGCCTCAACACCGACTTTCTCGAGAACGATGCCCTTGGCGTGTGAGGAGCCTCCCGTCGGTGAGGTCTTGTAGATATTGCCAAGTGCACGCTTTTTGTAGGCTTTGTCCGCCTGGATGAAGAGATACTGTCAGATGCACACCACCTTGTCATTGGAACTGCCAGACTGACCCAGCGGTTTTCACGCCGCGAAGTGCGGAGTTTTCGGGCGGCTTGAAGTCCACGAGGTTTGTTTGCTATCGTGCGAGGTCATAACTTGCGCAAGAGAAATTTGAGGATGATACTTACAGCCCATGCTTGACGATGTTGACGATAATTGTTGAGGCTTGCTTTTGGTCAGGTCTTCAAACTCTAATTTGTAAAACTGTACATTTCTTCGGCAACACCCGAGCCGTGATGTGACTGGTGACAACTACACTTCAAGTGGTCATTGGACGCGTTGACAGTCAAAGGAAGATCGGAAATAGCTGGCCAGACAACCTTTCCGAACCCCACGTCTTGTCAGTAACACTGGTTCCACTTGTGTCGTTTCCCCAGATTGTTTATCATTGCTCACCAAAAGAGTGAACTCTATTTGCTCACCTAGTCCATAATCAATGCCATATCCTCGTCCCAACTCACCAGCTCACCTCCAATGCTCACCTCTGTGTTCTCTGCATGGCTGAAATTGGATGACTTTTGAAATCGATATCGTTCTGGGGTCTCACACCACCCAAACGCGTTGACTGTATGCGCTTACATCGTGCGCACGGAGGACCCACACTGTCACTACGAACCTGAACCTGCATGAAACTTTTGTACTTCTTCAGGTTTAATTGATGGATGAATCGGAAGCCTACAGCACTCCACAGCATTGACGCTGAAGTTCCGAGCAATAGTCGCAAGTATCTCACGTTCTGGTCCTGATTCCCACTGCCGCGAAAGTTTTGATTGTTGCACATGACCAGTTATTGGGGAGGTGGGAACAACTCGCATATACTCAGAGCCACGAACCTGTCAAGCATCATCGGTGCATCACCTGTAACGACGATGTCTGACCTGAATGGACCTCAGACACTTTACTACCGTCACGGGCGGTTTCGAGTTGCTGGCGGTGTTCTACCGGATGCCATTACCGCTTTCCAGACGTACGGTGACCCGAAGAACCCGTGCATCGTCTTCCCAACATGTTACGGAGGAAAGCTGGACAGTAAGATTCCCGGACATGATTTCAGCATTCTGGCGCGATGATTTCCTATCATAATGACTTGGAAATTCAATTTATTAGGTCAAACTTACCTTGTTGGCAAAGCTAAAGTGCGTTTATTCCCGACGAGAAAAGTCTCGGTGGTGGCTGAAAATCAATCCTCGAGGTGTTGAATACGAACAAATTCTATGTGGTAACGCTTGCGTTATTTTCCAATGGAGAGGTAAATTAAACGCTACGAGTGACCACCGGACTCATTCAAATTTACATGTTCCAACAGTCATCTTCTCCCTCAAATACGGTGAGCTTATATGCCACATGCGAAGGCAATGAAATATCTGATTACAAGCACATATTTCAGCCTGCTCCTCATAATGGGCCCTACTTCCCAGCGGTCTCCTATGAAGACAACATGCATGTATTCTTTCAAACATGTAGCGACGTAATGTGGGCTCACAATAACCCCTCAGCCGCGCTCAACACGCTGTATTGACGAAAGCTCTGGGAGTGCAAAAGGTCTTCTGCGTAGTTGGGTTCTCTATGGGTGGCCAGCAGGTAATCTTCTATAGTGATGGCAAGCGCTCGAATTCACTGGCATACAGGCGTACTATTGGCCAGTTGTGTTTCCAGAATTTGTTGAGAGGTTGTCTCCCCTATTCTCATGCATCGAATTTAATTCTTAGCAGTCAACTACCAGATTCATTTGCATTTGCGGATCTGCTCGGACCAGCCCTCATAATAAATGGCGAGAAGTTAGCGACCGCCAATATGCGTCATAATGATCATATTCCTGCAGCTTCCTGGAAGGACCGAAAGCAGCGTTAACGGCATCAAAAGACTTTGAAGACGGACACTACAAAACGCCACCTCAACGGGGCATACGCGCTTTCGGACGGGCGTATAGTGCATGGGCATACGGTCAAACAGTAAGGAAGCCTAAACCACCCACCCACACCGATTTTTATGACCTAAGCGCGGTCAAACAGTGGTTCAGGAACCATCAGTATCTGCACTATGGACTGTCAGCGCCGTCGCTATAATTATATCGATATAACCGGCTTATTTCTCTTCACAAGTTACCCAGACCTGGACTCATTCCTTCGTGAGGAATGGGAAGCAGGTTTCTTAAATAGCTGGGACGCAAACGACTTACTCACCTTGCTTCACACTTGGCAAACTGGTGACGTATCCCGTGTTCGAGACGGAGGAGATTACGAGAAATGTCTGAAATCTATCAAGGCGAAGGGACTGATTATGCCTTCGAAAACGGACTTGTACTTTCCTGTAAGACTTTCGTGATTCCCCCACTATGTTTTCCTTGGTGACACTAGTTTCCAGCCAGAGGACAGTGAAATAGAGGTATCGTTCATGACGAATGACTCAAGACTCGTCATCATTGATTCTGTCTGGGGACATATGGGTGCGTATGTAGCACTTGTGTAAAAATGGCTATAATTGACAGCTCAATCTACATCAGCGGGAGGAGGTAGTAATGAGAAGGACACAGAATTCATGGAAGCAGAGATAAGGAAATTCTTAGAGCAATGATGCGAGCCGATTCCACAGCTACCTCTAGACCATGTGGGCATTTGTGACACCAGAATACGATCATCCCAGGATACGCAGAATCCATATGGTAAAGCTGTGACTTCGAACCTCCAGACTTCTCCCTGGGATCGGATGTACAGGTATAGATAAATATTGAAGTTCGCAAACACCCTCTTATCCGCAAAACGATTCTTCTACTTGAAGAGTTCAGAATGACTGAACCTGAAACACAGTATTACGAGCACGGTCGCTTCAAAGTCGCCGGAGGTGTCCTCCCCAATGCGATAACGGCTTATCGAACATATGGGGACCCAGCCGCACCATGCATTGTCTTTCCCACCTGCTATGGAGCGAAGATGAAGTTCGGAAGTATGTGTATCGTCACTCCGCGTATTCAAGAACGTTCATTCCCGCGACCGCACAGGTCAGGCGTATCTGGTCGGGGAAGGCAAGGTGTCTATATGCGCGTCTACTCGGATAAACGACGGCAATAATGCCAACTGTTGGGTTCTTGATCCAAACAAATATTTCATCGTTACTTTTGCACTGTTTTGTAACGGAGAGGTGAAGGACGTGCTTTCACCTAGTGTAGTGGACTAACGGCTTCCGTTCAAATTTTGCAGTCGTCCTCACCATCGAACACGGTACGACGTTGCACTTTCCCCGAGTGTACAACAACTTGAGGCAAGGCCGCCTTTTTAGCCACCGCCATACAATGGGCCATACTTTCCTGCCATCTCATATGAGGACAATATGTAAGATATCGTAAATTTGCAGACATGCATTGCCGCTCACCACAAGGCAACCAAGTCGTGCTCAATACGCAGTTCTGACCAAGAAACTTGGTATCGACAAAATATTTTGTGTTGTTGGATTCTCCATGGGCGGACAGCAGGAATGTCTGCCACCTGGATAGTTCATGGCTCCTAAGATTAACGGGTTACTCCAACCAGGCGTACCATTGGCCATTCATGTTTCCCAATTTTGTCGATCGATTTGTAGCGATATGCTCGTCCGCAAGGACCAGTCCCCACAACAAATGGTGAAATAAATCAGACCGATTCAGTGTTCACTACGATGTCTAACAAATTTTCTCAGTTTCTTGGAAGGACCAAAAGCAGCTTTAGTTGCTTCCAAAGATTTCAACAATGGACATTATACTTCACAACCTTATCATGGGATCCGCGCATTCGCAAGGGTTTACAGCGCATGGGCGTATGGACAAACCGTAATTATTTTATTTTTTCCCGCGCCATTCGACTTGGATGTGTAAATGGATTGCAGTGGTTTCGAGAACACCGTTATGAGTTCGGCGGATTGTAAGTATACTCTCTACGAAAAATTAAGTGTCCTACCCTGATGTTTCATAAGGTACCCAGATATGAATTCATGGTTGCGCGAAGTCTGGGAAGGGAGGTATGTATCGGAGTGGGATGCCAATGACATGATAGCCCTTCTGGAGACTTGGAAAGCTGGCGACATTTCCGAAATTAGTCATGGAGGAAATTATGTGGATGCGTTGACAACGATAAAGGCGAAAGGGTTGATAATGCCATGCAAGACAGACTTGTATTTTCCAGTACGTATTCCCCTTCGTAAAACCAAATGGTACATATTCTAATAGAATTTAGCCTGAGGATTCCGAATACGAGGTTTCAAATCTCACAGACGCGAAATTGGTAGTTATCCCTTCCGTTTGGGGACACGCAGGTATAGACACCAACGACCACATCGTTAGAGTGCCATGCTTACGAATGTGATATGTTCGCAGCTGGCGGAGGATCCAACCCGGAAGACGTTATGTTTATCTCTCAACAGATAAAGGATTTTTTGGCATAAGATTGTCACTTCCCCAAGGGAGGACCCAAGTAGAGCTAAGCGAGCTGTTAATTCCACCGTATTCAGATTTCAAATCGCTTTGTTAACAATACCTTGGCCCGAAATACATGTGGAGTTGAGATTGCATTCAATTTCATCTCCTACAGACGTGAGTATATATACATGTATCCAGCGAGGCAAATAGGAACTCCTACTTGAAGGCGATGTGTTCATGCGAACTTCAATCCGAAGCAGATTACATGCATCGCAGGTTCCGTCATTGATTTTCAACCCATGCCAATATTTGCATGAATTGTTAGTTGCATAGACGAATGTGATATTAGAATGGCTGGGGTGACGAGACAAAATTAGTCCATCCATGTTTGCACCGAAGGTATGTCGCAATGTGGAACATCATGTGGGTCAACAAGAGCGGGAATTCAGACGAATGATTCGCCCAATTGCCGCCAATCGGGCGACACAGATGCACTCCTGAGATAGTTCTGAACGGTACACGCCGAAACGAAGACTAGAGTATAGTGACAGGATCAAGCCGAGCAGCGTGTCCAGTAGAATGAAATCGTGCGCGCTTGTTTTGAATTCAGATTGTGATTGCTTCGACGAAGTGCCACGAAGGTGGGTCGCAGCCTTTATGGCCGGTATGAGCGGCGATTTGGATATCGTTAATGAGTATCAACTTAGGATGGGTGTTCTGTATAAGGGCTTAGATCCGTGATAGAATCGTGAAACGAAGGATGACTGATACGTACGAGCGCTTGTCGGTTTCTGGTTAGGATTGATAAATTAAGGATTCTGATGGCATGAAAATTGTTTCGATAACAGTGCTCGACCGGGACCCGTGGGATCTTCGTGAGACAATACGAATGTTTCGATGATAAACTGAAAACGTGTTTTACGGGACGGATCTGGTTTCCATGATAAACTTGAAAATGAAGTTGGGAATTGTCATTCTACATTGCAGTCCCAGACGCTGCATGTTCAAGCTGGAGATGTACCAGGCACTATAAGCGCCCCGCAAAGCCTTTAACAGGTCTCCGGAAAAGCAATTTCAGGGGCTATCCGGACTACTTGACAAACTTCAATCCCGATCTATGCAGAAAACGTACTCGTGAGGACGACAATATTTAGCACCACAATGCAGGAATGTGTTTCAATAGCCACACCTAGTTTTCCGCAGTTGGTGGGGTCTTGTTACAGGCAAGGTTCGTAGTCCCATGTAGTTCAGCTGAGACTTCATTCGAGATACTGGTAACGGGTGACCGCAATACGCTTGTACTAAGTCTTTCGACTCGTCGTAGTAATGATCGACATATCATAACAGATAGTCAATGCATCTGACCTGACAAATCGCAACGAGACTTGATGAGTTCCATACGCTAACTGCGGCCACCATGCGGCGGGAGTTGGTAGATGGAGTCCTAATGATCAGGCAATCGAAACACGAAGATTGTGAACGGTGGTCGTTTTGCTTCATTGACTGAGCACCGAATTACGAGACATATTTTGTGACCCCAGCTCGTTTTTGAAGGAAAATTGCCCCAATTATCTCGGGTCATGAGCAAGATGTGAGTCCTTGAGGAACCGTGTTCTTTCACCCATATCCCCTTGCGCAGTTGCCAGAAACTTGATCTCCATTAGTTACATAGCCTTAGGAACCTCCTTTGGCCCAAGACAAGCTCCACCACAACCAAGGTTCTTCACTGCCTTCTAATTGGAGTCTCTGTGTCGTTGGTTCAGTCCAGGATGGAGAGTGGAGGTGGTGGTCAATGCAAGCCAACTGTCACAGTCACCAGTCACGTCTGGGACAAAACCTTTCCCACGACTTCTTTCGACTTTCCAATTCGGCGTGCTTTGCTACAAGCACGGTTTGTTCTGACCGCTTTTTCTTTCGACAGCGAGGATTTGCCATGGGGCGACTTCCAACTTACAGTACACTAGCTCTTTTACTTCCGCTATGTGCAACGGCGTTCTATCTTCCTGGCGCGGCGCCGCACGACTTTAAGGAAGGAGAACACGTTGATGTCTTCGTCAACGCTTTAACACCAATGATTGGTTCAGCCGACAACGCAAAACTAGTGCGTGAGCTCTCTTACTTGTGGTGTTAACTACTGACGTTGGTATGAATGAATGAAGAAATCCATGATCAATTGTGAATGAGCGTTCATTTCAAATTTTGGTCCGACGTCACTGACACTGCTGCGGACTGTAGACGATTACTACAACCCCGCGTTTCACTTCTGCCAGCCCAGTGGTGGACCGAAAGCTATCCGTGAATCTTTGGGGTCTGTGCTATTCGGAGACAGAATATTCACCTCGCCATTTGATGTGTGTCCTCTGTTGCTTTCACAACTAACCCCATTTGCTCACGTCTTTTGGACGTAGATCAAAATGTTGCAAGATGTTGGTACATGTCGCGAATTATGCAAGGCCACTGTTCCAGCCGAGGATGGGAAATTCATCAATGAACGTATCAGGGAAGACTACGCGCTTAACTGGCTCGTCGATGGTTTGCCGGCCGCCGAAATGAAGAAAGACGTCAAATCCGGAGACATATTCTTTGACATGGGTTTCAATTTGGGAAACGACGAAGAAGAGCAGTTCCAAGTGATGCCAGCCCTCAATAACCATTATGATATCGTTTTGCAGTGCGTCATATTTTATTGGACATTTGGTATGATGCGACAAGATACAACAGATACCACTCTCCGAAGCCTGGGAGCTACCGTGTTGTCGGTGTTCTGGTATGGCCTTCAAGGTATATTTCCTTCCAGACTTGAGGCACATTCGGCTTATTTCTGATATATCCAGCCACGGAGATTCTACCGAAGGCTCCCTCAATTGTGACAGTCACAAAATGCCGATGGTTTTGAGCGAAGAGCAGTCTACCGAGGTGGTTTATACGTACCGAGTCCGATGGAATGTAAGGCTTTGCACTTTTGCTGTAGTCAAGAACGCTCATCACCATGCAACGTAGGAATCGGACACTCCCTGGGTAAATGCTTCAGAACGCGCTATAGTCTTTTGTTTGACGTCATTTTTTTAAATAGGCTACACGATGGGACAACTATCTTCACGTTTTTGATCCTCGCATCCACTGGTTCAGCCTCATCAACTCATTGGTTGTGGTTATTTTCCTCTGTATTATGGTTGCCATGATTGTGTGGCGAAGCGTCAGCAGAGATGTTTGTTTAATCTCTGTCACATCATTCGGAAATGCTGATCTGCTGGTTACAGATCTCAAGATACAATGCGATCGACTTGAGCGTACGTTTATCTCAAAAGACATGGCCACATGGCAAGAGCTTATAGTCTCCGCAGGAAGATGTTCAAGAAGATTTTGGATGGAAATTAGTACACGGAGAGGTGTTCCGTCCCCCTCAATTCCGTATGGTTTTATCCGTGCTCGTCGGAAATGGTGCGCAATTGTGTGCGATGGCAGGTGTTACATTAGGTAAATATTCTTTACTTTGGTACAATTTGACATGAATCCCTAATTACCATATTCAGTATTCGCTCTACTGGGTTTCCTCTCTCCTTCCAATCGAGGATCACTGGCTAACGTGATGATGGTATGCTGGTCATTCTTCGGGTCGTAAGTACCTTTCCGAGTTCGCAAAAGATACGACCTAACCAGACTACTCAGTGTCGGAGGATATTATTCGAGTCGCGTGTACGCTTCGCTGGGAGGGACTGATCGCAAGAAGAACGCATTTTTCACGGCCACCATTCTTCCAACGTACGCCTCGAACACCTTAACCTCAATATCGTAATCTTATGCGGCTCTCCAGTGTTGTATTTAGCATTGTCTTCCTCCTCAATCTTTTCCTTCTCTTAGCAGGCTCATCTGGTGCAGTGCCATTCTGTAAGTCCCTAGCGACCCTCACAATATTCAGAAGTATTGTATCTAACGTTAAACCCATTAGCTACAATGCTCCTCATCGTTCTACTCTGGTTCGGTATTTCGGCTCCTTTATCGTCAGTAGGGGCTTTCTTCGGAACGAAACACGGGGTTAGATCTCTTCCACTAAGAGTGCTACTGTACTATCTCTGACTGGCTGTGTGTAATTTTTTAGCCTGTTTCTCACCCAGTTCGTGTCAATCCCATTCCTCGACAAATTCCTCCTGGTCCCAAGTATCTCCGCCCATGGGTGAGTTATCCACATTAAGGATATCTAATGATTCATTAATTCGTGTTATCGCAGTGGGCTGCAATCTTGAGTGGAATCCTGCCTTTCGGTAATTTAATTGCGATAGATGTCTTTATTCTGTCTAACATTGATCTATAGGCGCGGCGTTTGTGGAGCTTTACTTCGTCATGTCAAGTCTCTTCGCCTCGAGGGCATACTACGCATTCGGATTCCTGGCGCTGACAGCGGGTGTTGTCGCTCTCACGACCGCTACTGTCACGATCCTATTCACGTACTTCAACCTCTGCGCCGAGGAATACAGGTAAGCCACATCCACTTCGTCCCTGTCCCACGATGCTCAACAACCGGGTGGAATTGTAGATGGCATTGGCGGGCATTCCTCACAGGAGGCGGAAGCGCGTTCTGGCTGCTCATTTATGGCATTTATTACTGGGTCTCGCGATTGTCGCTGGATTCATTATCGAGCGTTGTGCTTTACTTCGGCTATCTTCTATTACTCGTCCTCCTTGACTTCTTGGTGACAGGTATGCCCTTGTTCCCTCCTTATGCATTCCCGATGGCTCAGATGGAACACAGGTACAATCGGATTCCTTGCTACGTACTGGGCAGTACGAAAACTGTACACCGCGATTCGCATAGACTAGCTTTGGCGCCTATACCTTAGTAATTGGACTCTGCATTGCAACAATCTGTGAGTCGCTCATAGTGCATGTGTTCCGTCGAGATATTATGTATATGCGATGAGATCATCGTACAGCTAAAACTACATGTTTGTCTTTACCGGCACGCAGGATAGCAACTTTTCCTTGAAGGAGATGGTGAGGCTGAAGAGTTTCTCCCTTGGAGACAAAGCGGTTGTTCAGATACAAGCCTTTTGACTCCGCAAGGCGGCGCGCTTCTGCTGTTATACTTCATGAGTCGATAAGTCGATGGTTCTCAGAGACTTTACACACCATTGGACTTCGTCAAGTTATAGGTTGTGGCGAGCAGAGCGATCTGTTTCTCCATCACCTCCGCGTGACTGCACGGCACCAGCCGAGGATCGCCAGTCAGTGCAGAAACAATGTCGCCTGCATCCACTTGTGAAAGATCCGTTTCGAATAATGCATGGGTGGCAGCGTGGGCCCGTCTCACTCCGTCGGCTGAGACGAATTAGCTACTGCAGCACCGGCAAGCTATGGATTGCTTACTTCCGTGAACCAACTCAGTCACTTCGTCTGCCAACAGACGTTGGGCGATGTGTTTCTCCGGTGAGTTCTGTTGTTCGCGGATATCAAGCGGTTGGACTTTGTGGCAAGATTGGGATGAATGTACCGTATGTTCGCTGAGAGCACTGTCTATTCGTTCTAAGGGCAAAAGTGAAAACATCTTAAGATATTTACCGACATCCGAGTCAGGTGTTTTCAAGAAAAACTGCGGTTCGAATCAGTGGAAGGAAAATGAAGTTATGACTGATCAACGTGCCTGGTAAAATTCGAAGACGCTGGTCATATCTGAATCTAACCAGACCGCATTGCCGTCACTTTTCCCAAACTTGTCACCAGACGCAGTCGTCAGTAGGGGTGTGGTCACACCATATGCATCAGTCGACCGTCCTTCTGCGCCTTCATTGGCCTTTTGTATTAGATCGATGCCGGCCAGCATGTTTCCCCATTGATCTGTGCCTCCGATCTGAATGGTGCAGCCAAAGTTACGGTGTAAGTGATAGAAGTCGTATGCCTGGAGTAGCTGATAAGTGAATTCGGTAAAAGAGATTCCCTGTTGTGATGTCATTCGAGATTGAACGCTAGAAGAAATATTTAAGAGCGATTTCCAATTCGAAGGGAAAACCGGCGCACCTTTCGCGAGCAATCATTGTATTCACACGCGAATGTTTTCCAGCGACGTTTAAAAAATCGAGAAGGCTCAAGTCACCCAGCCAGTGCATATTGTTGGCGGCTTCGGGGTCAGAATTGCCCGCAAATGTGCCTTGTAGTCGATGCTCTGCGTAATTTCGGCCAACACTAAAAAACTTTTCAACCGCTCTTTTCAGGTTCGATACGTTGTCATGCAACTGCGTAGTCTCGAGGAGTCTACGCTCATGGAGTCGTCCAGACGGGTCTCCAATTAGCCCCGTAGCACCGCCTATCTGACCAGGAATATTATCAGCGAGCTCTGTTGAGTGTTCCGAACATGTTTACCAAAGGAATGACCCGATGGCCACGTAAATGGAAATGAAGTGCACACATCAACGGAACGAGATGCCCAACGTGCAACGATGCAGCAGTGGGATCTACGCCGACATACACGGCTCTGGGTCCATGCCTAAGCTCATCTGCAAGCTTCTGTGGTCTTCCTGAGATGTAGTTGTCAATCCGGGAATGGATCAGCATACGACATACCTAGTCACGTCCGCTACTAATGCACGGGAGTAAAGTTCCTGCAACAATCCATCGCCGACGTGGATCGACCGACAATGTCTACGGCAAAAAAACCTGAATCTTGCCAAGTTTGAATAAAAAAGCATGCCGTCACGACTGTGACGGTCGCGTCAACGTGACAATGAACAGTGCCACCGATGCGTTCACTTACCCCCAACTCACAAGGACCCCCACTCACCAGGATGGCTTCCACAAAACCACACATCCCCAAAAACGTTCTTCGGAGACTTCTGTGTCTCCAAACTATGAAAGGGTTCTCCAGCATGGTGTTAGACTTTGACGAGATCCGTCAGGGCATTGTCAATCTCCAGGTCGGCCTCGATATGACGGTTCGAGATATACTTGGCAAGGACAGAATTCCTCCGGCCCAGCAAGAAAACCTCAATGTTACATGGCTACAATACGCTGCTCGGACTGGGGACATTCCTTTGGCTTACGAAATGATCAGGTTCGGTGCAAACATTGAGGTCAAGGACAACGAACGTGGGCAGACCGCCCTAAACATGGCGTACGAAAGGTACTTAGAATCACAGTCACCTACTAGGAGGATGCGCTTTCCTCATATCGATGGAGTGTCCGAACTGGTCCAGGTGGGTTCCAGGGCAAGGGAGATAGCTCTTATGCTCGTGGAACAGCACGCCAACATCGACGTGACTTTTGACGAAGATCTCAAAGTCACTATTTTGCACATGGCATGCATGGTGAAAGACTGGGATTTCGTAGGGTTACTTATCCGCCATGGAGCTCGCGAGAAAATGAATGTGTACGGCTATCTCCCTTCGGATATCCTCACACCTGAAGAACAGAATCGCTTCAAACAAATCCTCTCAGCCGCACCGACTCAAAGAGCACCAAGAATGTGTCCATGCTGGTCCGGGGAAATCTTATTAGAATGCCACGCGAAAGAACCCAAACCATACCCCTCCGAGTTCTTATGCAGGTGCAGGAGTGGGAAGTCACATAAACGATGTTGTGAAGGGAGGAATTTTGACAGAATGGAGGTCTGGAATGCCAAGGAAGGATGGATTCAGCCAATGGATATTCCGTCCCCTGGCTTTTCAACAGGAGGGCGGGATTCCCTGCGCACCTACTTAGCGTCGATGCCTGCGTCGTTGCAGTTGGGCGCTGCGGCCAATTTGAAAGCCATTCACGATGTATATTTCGATGCTCATCTGAGCAGTGATGTTGACGCACTGGTGTCAAAGAATATTGTTGATCCTGCTTTCGCGTGGGCGGTCAAACGCAGCAGGTGGATACCAAGGCAAGTCCTACCGTTGTTCATGATGAATCCATCCTGATGCGATCTTTAGACCCCTTGGCCCCATAAGGTCAAAACCCCACATGGCAGCGCACGCAGAGAAATTTAACGGATATGTAGACGAATACATTCGGAAGGGCATCGACAGCCGTCCAAAGCCAGTGATAGAAAGGGCGGCGAAAATTCATCCGTCTGGTGGAGCGCTATACAAGGTCTGCGAAGGCCCTGGATGCAAAATGCAGGAAGATGGGGGATCTATTTCGTTTAAACGCTGTGGAAAGTGCAGGCTGGTCAGATCAGAATATTATATGTGGCATGTCAATCATTTCTAACCTTCTGTATTATGCAGGCTTTCTACTGCGGTGTGGACTGCCAAAGGGCTCATTGGAAAGGCCACAAAATAACCTGTTGTTCACCTAGTCAGACGGAACGGGCTCTGCCATCTCAGAAAGTCATGCAAGAGCACATAATAACCCCCTTGGTTGATGGCACGGACCACAATACGGAAAAGTTGGAATACTACGATGAAGTGGTAGCTCAATTGTTACAGTCTGAGGGATCGAACTAACTGTAAACCCCTGATGTCGTCGAGTGTTGAGTACGGGGAAACAGGCTGGAGAGTCCGGAAGTGCGTCGGTCATATATCTTTTAATTTACATTTATTATAAACTGTATGCTCCAATTTCACTAGTAAACGAGGCGCGGCCAATGTTGTACGCGGTCCGCATCGACATGATCGGAAAAAATTTCAACAAAAAATTTACTTCGCGTTGCTTTTCACGCGCATTTTGTCACACGTGACCACGTCACAGGGATACAGTAACCTTGAGCCGAACCATAACATGTCTGGGACAGCGAATACGGATGTCGCTGGACCTACTCCTCCTCAATTGCCGAAGAAGTTTCTTAGCGAACTTGTAAAGCATCCTAGCATGGTTGGCGTGCCTACTGGCTTTTCGGACGTGGAATTCAACGAAGCGCGTCGGAAGTTACTCCTCCGTTACTGCTCTCCCGATCAGCTTTTCCCGGTAGAGCTCACCGGCGTTCACCAGACCTTTCTCCAGATCGCTTTAAAACCGGGTTACGTAGCCCTGGTTTGCGAAATGATCAGACTCGGTACGAGAATTGACGCACTGGATAGTATTGGGCAAACAGCGTTGTTCCGCGCCGTAAAGGAATTTTGCAAACTCCAGCACGATATGGAAGTCCCGAGTTCCTATGCAGCCACTGAGTACTATAACTCTAGTGTGATCCCAAAGCTTGCCATGCGACTAAAAGAGATCGCTCGTTTACTAGTCGAACACCATGCAGACGTCAATTTTAGTTTCGACGGTCTGACTTGCCTGCAAATGCTTTGCAGGGAAAGGACCAAAGATTGGGAGCTTATTGGAATTCTCATCACTTACGGTGCACACGACGACAGGACGGGCCGCAATGCTTTTAACCTTTCAACAGCAGAAGAAAAGCTCATTGACGAATTATACCGAAGAAGGCAGAGTCGGCGTCCTCCCCGCCAATGCCCTTGCCTCTCTGGACGCCTTGCGCCAGATTGCCATAAAATCGGGCCAAAACCATATCCGTCCAACTTTCTCTGCCCATGCCGATCCACATTAGTCTACGGAAAATGTTGCAAAAGGCGAATGGTCTTCTGGCGTGAGGTTTGGAATGAGGAAAGGGGAATCCTGGAACCCTGGCGTGTAGAGAAGCCAGTACATATTCCACTTCCGAAGGATACGTTCCACATTGTATCAAAGATTATTGGAGCTACTAATCGCCAGTCACCACCGATCGAGGAGTTGAACAGGCTTGATGACATACCGTCGGTGATGACTCAAACTGGGATACCAATTGAACTGCAGGACAAGGCCGATTGGGCAGCTCACCTTGAAGATCTGTCCAGAATGAAATTGGTAGATCCCGCATTCGCGTTTGCCATGAGAAGAGTAAAGTGGAACATTAGGTTTGGTTTCACACCTAGTCATTTATGCTGATCCATTTATTGACTGTTATGATTAGACCCATGGGTCGCAAACTGCCAAAGAATTTTGCGGAGTTTTGTGCGCGATCCTATAATGAAAATGTTGACGAGTACATCGCGACCCGACGTGATGGACGCGGGAAGCTGGACATTGAAATTGCAGCGAAGCTTGGGCCCTCATGCGGTGCTCTTTACAGGGTATGTGAAGCCGATGGTTGTAGCAAGCAAGAAGGTCGCAATGTGGCCAAGTTAAAAATGTGTCAAAAATGCAAGATGGTAGGTGGAATGCATATCTACATATTTCCCATAATAAATGCATGATGTCAATGACAGACAGTTTACTGCAGTGTCCAATGCCAAAAAGCTCATTGGAAAGTTCACAAACCGATCTGCGGTGACCCGTTTCAGACAGAACAACCTCTGCCCTCCCAAAGCGTGCTATATGAAAGCATGTCAGAAACCGTAGTGGAAATTTGCTCTGAATTACTTCAGCGACTCAAAGACGGTGACCCAGAACGATATCGTGGGCTTTTTCCTGAAGGGGTCCCTGAAGAATTCGAAAAGGGTTCGTGATGTTTGAATAATTGCGACAGTTATACGACTCAACACTTTGATTTTTCAGAGGATATGAACATTGCATTAGACTAACAACAATCACGATCAGGCACAGTACACTTCAAAAACATGTTACATATGTACTTTACATCTGGGAATCGGGATTTGATTGGCAGTCGACGCGGTACCTGCAATTTTCATTCATTCAATTCCTTTTAATTAGTTGTGCCGAGCTGTGGGTGCGGAGATTACCCCTTATTCTGTTCACAGTGTTATTTTCCATCCCATGTACAGTAATGTATACTTCAGTTCAAGTCCTACTGTTCAGAATGGAACTCGAGTAAGTTCTTCCGAATCCGAAGCGTGCCAAGTCACGTCACAACGGTCAGTTGCATCTTCAACGTTCAGAATGCCTTCGACAGGACCGCACATCCCCAAGGATGTTCTTGAAAGACTTCTGGCTCTTTCCATCATGAAAGGAGTGCGTAGTGTGGCATTGTCTGATTCCTTCGATGCCATTCGCCTCAAAATTATTAGTCACGGAATGGGGATCGATGACTGCCCAGTAGGGGGACCGTTGCGAGATGGTGCACAGCTAACATTGTTGCAAATCGCCGCTCAAACCGGAGACATTCCATTAGCCTACGACGTGATTAGGCTTGGCGCAAGCCTGGATATGAAGAACAGCCGCGGTTCCACTGCCCTGCATATCGCTTACGAGGAGTACTCGAGATATCAACAAGCTTGTCGGATATCTTCTAACACGGTACAGTCCGCATCGGATGCGCTGTCTGAGTGTCTCAGATGTAGGGAAATTGCCCGAGTGCTTGTAGAACAACACGCAACTATTGATGTTGTTGCGGATGACGACCCTTTGAAGGAAACAGTTTTACATGCAGCGTGCATGCTACGCGACTGGGATTTTATTCAGCTGCTTATTCACCACGGAGCACGCGAAAAACCGAACGTGAACGGAATGCTTCCCTCACATCATCTGACACCGAAAGAAAAACGACGCCTGGAAGACATAATTTCAACCGCGCCGACTGTACGACCACCAAGAATTTGTCCCTGTTGGTCAGGTGAAATTTTATCGGAGTGTCACGCAAGGGAACCCAAACCATTTCCCTCCGAATTTCTCTGCAGATGTAGAAGTGGAAGATCGTACAAAAGATGTTGCAAAGCAAGAAATATTCGCAGGGTGGAATTCTGGAATGCAGCCGATGAATGGATCGCGCCCATGGATTCCCTGGAGTTACCAGTTCACCTCCCGGCGTGAGTACACAAAATGATGTCGTTCACGCAAATCCGAAACTTTTCACGCATTGCGCAGTTCGCCAGACTTTTACACTAACGTCGACAAATTCTTCGACGACTACGTGGTCAACCAGATCGATATTTTGGTGCAGAGAAACTCCATCGATCCTGCCTTTGCTTGGGCCGTCATAAGGGAGAAATGGATACCAAGGTTTGCCGTTCTTTATTACTTACGCAATACTGATGGGTGGAATAGGCCCATTGGTCCGCTGTGGCCGAAAATATTAATGGAAATGCAAGCGAAAACATTCAATGACCATGTGGACGAGTATATTCGGAAAGGTACAGACATGCGCAGAAAGTTAGATATAGAAAGGGCTGCAAAGATTCGATCGTCCGGCGGAGCAATGTTCAAAGTCTGCAAAGCCGAACAATGTAACCTGCAAGAGGGAGGAAACACTGGGTCATTCAAATGCTGCGGAAAGTGCAAATTGGTCAGTCGCGAAATCCTATCATGCCTCTGAATAATTGGTAACTTTGCATTATCATACAGGCATTTTATTGCAGTTTGGGCTGTCAAAGGGCACATTGGAGAGACCATAAAATAATCTGTGGTTCAGCTGATCAAACGGAACAGACTCTTCCATCTCAACAAACCCTTGAGATGCACATTTTGAATCCATTGCTGGAAAGCACGGATGAGAATGTGAAACAGTATTGCAATGCGATGAAAGTCGGATTGAACAGTCGGGTTGCCGCGTCGCTCGGTTGTGGCTTAAACATTAGTGGAGAATCAGGGGCAATTTCTTCGTGAAGTGCAACAGGAGGAGAACCACTCGCCGCCGATGTACCGGAACTGAGCGAGAGTTGTAGGATGCAAGGAGTAGATTTTCGTTCAGAACGGTTCAGTGTTTATTCAGTATTTACTCAACAATTTCTATTGTAAATGGGCATTTTCATCGAGGATTGTGTAGTTAAATGAGCTGCCGTTGAAGTACGAGACGAAATGTTCAATGCACGTTACGTTTCGCTCGGCTAACGTTGGCCCGGACAAACTGGTCCGCAATTCCGACACTGCCAACGACATAACACCACTGATAACAATATTCTTCGAAAACATTTGGCCCACCACGCTATGAGCACCAAGCCAGGTGACATCTGCTGACTTCGACCCATTCGTCGCCAGTAGCCATCGTGAGCTTGGAGTTGGAGATTTAGTCGAACATGCACTCAACGACGTCGAGCCGCCAGCTCTTCAGGCGAGTCCAAGATTAATTATAAGCCAGTTTGCTCCTCAAACTGGGTACGTCCATTGGTCTATGAAATGGTGGGATTATTATCAATGCAAAGGGGTCACCGCACTGCCCATCGTGCGCATGGCAATCTTTCATCTCTACAGTGACCAGTTCGAATTGCCATCTTCCCTCTCGCATGGGTACTCGGATTGATTATAATTCGGACCTGGGTGAGGGAGTCGCGTCGCGTTCTCATGGCACAGCACGCCAACGTTGCTCGTTCCACAAGGGACTTGGGTTTTGTGGAGTTGCTGTTTGACCAGGAGCACGCGAGGGACAGAAAACAGATGTCGAACGTCACTCAAACATTTCCAGCCCTAGAAAAACGGATCACTTCAAGCACGGCACCATAGCTGCGCCTGCTCCTGAGATCCGCTATGCTGGTCCGGAGTGACTTTATCAGAAGGCCACACAGGAACCCAAACCATACCCTTCGAGATTTCTGTGCAGTACAAAAGCAGGATGTTATGTGGAAAGTGCCGTGAGAGATGGGCATTCGCCAGATTGAAAACCTTTAACGCCGAGCAGGAATACGTCCAACCCGCGAATCTGCCAGTGGTCGAAGCTGAGCTGCTGGGCAAAAAAACGCAAGGAACTCTCTCAGTATTTGACCTGGCAGAAGGGTTGAATCGAGAAGAAAACAGATCCTGCTCAGACTTTCGGCTATGCCATCTTACATTGCGAACGGATTCCCAGGTCCTCCCCAACCGCCCATGGTTAATGTCATAATTCAGACTAGGGTCCCTTTCAGTCAAAAAATCCGAAATCGAATCGAATGCACAACCACTTAATGACGCTGTAGACGAGCATATTCAGCATGAGGTATACTTGCATTCACAACTGGAGACAGACATGGCCGCGAATATACTTTCGTCTTGCGGACCAATTTGAAAGGTACAAGGATGCAAATTGCAGGAGACGTATGGGCACTGCAGAAATTGCAATGTGGTCAGATCATAATTATCAAAAAAATGCATTTGAATTACTTCTGACATTACCCACCACAAAGACTGCTTATGCGGGGCTGGCCGTCAATTTGGCACACATTGGCCGGTCTGCAAGTTAATCTGATCAAAAGGGAACATTTCACCGTCGCAGCTCGATATTTAGAAGCACATTGGACTCCGACATTCGAAGACATGGATGGAACCACGAAAGGAGTGATCCCTGGCATGCATTCAGTCAGAAGAGTCGGATTATCCCGGACGCAGATGGGAAAACGCGAATACGGTATGGCAATGAACGGTCCCAATTAACCCGCCACTTGGTGTTGACTTGCAAATGGTTGGCGAATTTAGCTTGCCGGAGATGCATAGGCGTCCTCATGAATGCGGTGTCAAAAACTAGGAAATGAATGGGAATGAGACCAACGACTTTTGATGCTTGATACTCGGCGTCGTCGTAACTCGCTTCATTAAATAACTGTCTGGTGAGCTCGCCGCTGTAGTGTTCTTTGATCAAAATTAACTTCTACGAGAGATGCTCGTGCTGCCAGGTTGCATTCGCCCCTCGTGGCCATGTTAGCCCGGCATGGTATCTCAGTGCTGTCCTCATCGAGAACGCGCGTTTTAGGATGAAAGCGCGCCTTTGTGATTTAAGAACACAAGCTCTGCACGCATTGGCGGTGTTTCCGGTGTGCCATTGGTGTACTCAGTAGTACAGTAATCCAAGTCCATGAGTGAGCATTTAGTCACATTGTGACAGTCGCGTCGTTGTGACACTGACCAACTCCCCTTTTTTCTTGCCGTCATCCAGAATGCCTTCAACAAAACCGCACCTCCCCAAGAATGTTCTCAAAAAACTTCTAGAGCTTCCCATGATGAAAGGATCCCTTAGCGCGACCATGACCGATAACTTCGATCGCGTTCGCCTGGCAATCATTAAACACGATTTGGGGATTGATGGATTGGTCGACTTCGAGGTACCAGGTCCGTTACCAGACGGCGGAAAACGAACATGCTTGGAATTTGCTGCTCTAACCGGAGACCTCATACTGGCATACGAGATGATCAGGCTCGGCGCCACGATAGAGACGAAGGACAGCGACAGCCAGACAGCCGTGCACCTCGCGTACCAACGATACTTTCAATATCGAAAGGCTTCTCGCATGTTTTCTAAATTTGTGCACTCAGCACACGATGTGCCACCGGCGGGGTATCGATGCAGGGAAATAGCTCGGGTGCTTGTTGAACAACACGCATCGCTCGACGTTGGCGCAGATGAGGACCCACCCAAGTTAACAATTTTACATCTGGCGTGCGCGGCTCTCGATTGGGAGTTTATTGAGCTGCTCCTTCACCACGGGGCACGCGACACTCCGGACCAGAACGGCCGGCTTATCACCCAGTACATGACGCAGGAGCAGAGAGACCGTTATAACCACATAATCTCTACGGCCCCAACCGAACGACCACCAAGAACCTGTCCTTGCTGGTCCGGCAAGACTTTAGCCGAATGTCACGCCAAGCACCGTCAACCATATCCTGCGGAATTCCTCTGTCTTTGTGGAAGCGGGAAAACGTTCAAACGATGTTGCCTTCCACGAAATAGGAGCAGGGAGGAGTTCTGGAATGCAGATGAAGAATGGATCCAATCCGAAGACACTGTTACGATCCCACTTCACGTCCCGGAAGCGGCCCGTGAAGCGTTTGACTCAATCTTCCCGTCAGGCGAACCCGGATCCTCCATTCATGTTCCATTTAATTCCGAAGTGCAAAAAACCTTTGACAGGATCCTTGATGAAGACCTGCTGAGTCAGGTCGACTCTGTGGTTCAGAGGAATCTCATCGATCCTGCCTTCGCCTATGCCGTCAAAAGTGTGGGATGGGTCCCCAAGTTCGCCACTCTTTCACCATTACTAAGAAACCATACTAACGCATCGTTTAGGCCACTTGGTGGTCCGGTGTATTCGAAGACACAAATGGAATTCAGAGCGGGGTTATTTAATGACTTTGTAGACGAGTATATCGGGCAAGGTACCGACAAACGCCCGAAGCTAGAGATCGAGAGAGCAGCTAAGATGCGACCGTCATGCGGGGCTTTGTATAAAGTCTGCGAGGCGAAACAGTGCGACCTGCAAGAAGGAGGAGACATTGCGCCGTTCAAGCGATGTGGAAAATGCCGACTCGTCAGTTCAGATATATGCTCTCATGCTTTAATAATTGCTAACTATGCGTTATGATGCAGACTTTTTACTGTAGTTCTGATTGTCAAAAAGCCGACTGGAAGCATCACAAAAAGATTTGTGGATCACATGGTCAAGTGGAACTCCCTCTCCCATCGCAACAAGCCTTTGAGCGCTACATCATGAATCCGTATTTGAAAAGTGCGAAGGGCTCGAAGATGATGGAGTCGCTAGAGTGGGATTAAACATGCACATGGTCACGGCATTGGATGTGGGACAGACCGACGGTTCCGATCGCCATCGGTTGTCTTTCGAAGGTTCATTGGCGTTGGTGGAGACTCAAAGACAAATTTCTTGGTGAGACGCCAACTGACGAGACGTATTCGTCGCCACCACCATTGGCGTAGTCGAAGTACCGGGACCCGAGTGGGAGAATTTCAGAACGAGGCTTCGATACGCGAGGAGTAAAATCTTGTTCAAGTTCATTTGGAACGGCTATGTATTGCTCAAAAAGTCTAGTGTAAATGGGCTCTTCCTTGGAGAGTTGGTGGCGTAGTTCGCATTGTTGTTCACCGCATGATTTGTTATGGTACCATGGGACGAAAAGATTTGGCCGATTGCATTGACGCATATGAAATGACTTGTTGTGTTGCCAGTACAGTTTTGGCATTCTCATCTCCTGCAATGCGGACTGCACGAAAGTGAACTGGAACCCTTGCCGTTCTCAAAGGAAATACGCGATTAATGCACACAGGCCAGGCGCGAAAGACAAATGCAATCGAATTTACGTGTCGACGGCTTTCATAACGTATGTCTAATTTACAGTGCGGAATTGGATCCTTTTTCGAACAGGAATGATATCGTCCCGCCAGGTACTTGGTCCACGGTCAGAGCAGATTCGGGCTCAAGGTTTTCTAAATCGATGGCATCAAGAAGGGAATGTATCCTCGACGGCTTCCCTGCTCGCGTCCCACCAGTACCTTCGTCAGAAGGGGGAACATACGCCAGATCGCGGAGGATAGAGTCTTGAATGTTATCGTGCGTGGAGAGTTTCAAGCAGTTAATATGCGTCCACTCTCCCAGTGCTGCCAACTCCGCCCGCTTTCTCTTTGCGTACTGTTTTGCAATCATTGGGCATTGGACGAAAAGTTGCCTAGAAGACCACTTACTGCTTTGTCCACCTTTGCGAATGTCTCTGGTTTAATCTGAGCCGCCACTACAAACCCTGAGGGACCCTCTTCATCGCTGTCTTCGCCTGAATCGCTCATTCTGTCGTCGTCCTCATCTTGCCGTGGTTGGCTCGGTTCGTATGAACAAGGGCAATCAAGCAGATCATGGGTATGGCATCCTGTATTGTGTTGGATCGTAAACAGGTCGCGCAGCTGTAATAATTCAGGTCGCAAAACGCAGGTATCGGAGTTAGAGTTGGCTCACATCTTTCGCAGTAAAAGAGTCTGATTTTGACTTTCCGCCCCCATCGGCTGCACCCTAAAATTTAAACATTCAGATAAACTTCCCGCGATATGAATTTATATTCACTGTTCCCAACAAAGCTAAGTGGTTTTGCGATTAGTGACACCATTGCTAGAGCAGTAAAACGACAACTTACAATCACTCAGCCCAAGCTTTGTAACCTGTCGCTGATAGATCTTTTCTGCAGACCGGAAGAATTTCCAATGAGGTATATATTGATGATTTCTCATGGGGGTTACGCACCATCAATTGTCCCTGCGGTCAGCAATCGGTAAATAAAAACGGGACGTTTCTGCCCATCTCTGATGGAAGGTAATATCATTTAGGAAATGAAGCTGGTGATTTGTGAAAACACTGACCTGTGAATGCGAGCCATTGCCTGCAAGTCGTGACTGTGAAACGTTGGCTCAACACATCCCATTGCATATCGGTTTAAATGACACGAACCTCGGATTCCAGTCCGAATCAATAAGAACCAGTCTTGATGCACCAATGAGATTCAGCCCAACTCCACCGGCTTTCGCGCTCAACAAGAAGAGGACTACATCAAAATATATCAATGTCCCATGTTAAAGCAAACGACGAGAGGTTGCACATTGATTAGCCTGGGAGGATCTGTTAAAAGTGTCTACGTATTCTTGTCGTTTCGATACTGGTGTTTGCCTGGCGACTGTAAATAGATGAACCAAAACCCTGTAATTCGATCAACTCACCCGTCTAATCGGAGATAAGTATAATTTTTCTTCTTGCAAAATGACTCTATGATATTGAGTGTTGATGTATAATGTGATACGAGTATGCATTTTTCTTCAGTGTGCTGACATAGCGGTATGTTAGGTATCGAACGCATATAACTGACGGGTAGTGCATACTTTCCGTATTGCCCGTAATATGTTAGCCAGTGCAGCCAATTTCCCTTCATAACGAAGGGTGTATCAGCAACCACACCTCCTTGCTAAGCACGGAAAACATGATGAACTGACCGCTCAACGAAACGTCCTCAGGTTGTGATCTCTCTGGGATCAATTTCAAAGCGTCTTCAAACGACGACTCCCCCATGCCTTCCGCATCACCATTGGCTTGGGTAACCTGCCCCTTCCCTTTCTCTACTGCAGCTTTGAGCAACATAGGAGTGTTGCTTATCTTCGTCAGTATGCCTATCAATGCTAAGGAACGGGCAGTAGAGCCACGGATGATCGAGCTTAATGTGTCCGGATGGAGAATCTTGGAGAACATAGCCTTTTGCAGTGCAGTGGGTGTGACGAAGACAACATATTCGTCTATGCATATGTTGAATTAGCCAGCGAAGAGTTTCAGAACCAGCAGACTACGCACATTTAGGTGGAAGATAGTTTTGCAGAATTGTAGCTTCCCTCCGAAGAACAAAACTTTTTGAAATCGTCAGTAGCTGCGACGTGGCTTTCAGTTACACAGGAACTATGACGTTGCAAGGTAACGGATTACCTGCGCCGCTCGAGCCTCTCCAATCTCAAGTTCCTTCTTAGAACATCCCGGTGCTCGACTCTTCAGAATAGGCGTCTCATATACGCGTTTGAATGTGCTATAGTCATCTAAAGAATTGCCGTCAGTCTTCGGACATAAAACCAAATACTGCCAGAGAAATACCAAGCAAACCAGGATTACAAAAGTCAGCCTATCAACGAAGACGTCAGAAGAGTGATGATTGAATCCTTGGCCGAGAACCCACCATGGCATGAAACTCTCCCAAGTCATTTTGTATGGGAGTTCCTGATAGAATTATTCGCTTTGGCGTGCGAAGCGCGTCGAACATTGCTGATGTCTTGTTGTTTGCGGACTTCAGGCGGTGGCCTGGTTGGTTCGGGTTTAGATGTCAATCAGACTCCGATGAAAAGTACGTACCTTCATCGCAGATAATCAAACCAATGGGCGGCCTAAGGGACCCGTCAAAAACGCGTCCCGCTTAAAGTGATAGAACAGTGGATGATATTACATGCTATATGCGAGTTCCGCGCTGCGAAAATGGCCAACCTAGTCAGTAAGATGTATGAGGTAAGTAAAAAGAAGGGGAGCATACATGACGGTCCGCAGCTTCTCATACCCGATGACGAGGACTTGATGTATTTTCCTGACGACGCAACATCATCCATGGTTAGCGTGATAGCATATGATCTGCTTGAGGAGAAACGAGACGCACGAGTTGACGAATTGCTTAATCACAGTTTTATCCTTATCCCCAACGAACACTCCAACACGGTCTTTACCAAGCCTGTATGGTACCATATTATGAGCTAATTCTTGAGGCACGACCATGATATGTAGGGCACCATTTGTGGAATTCTTTCTTCCAATTCTGAAATTGATATCACCAGACATGTCAGTGCATGGAAAGGTCATTTATGATGGCGACCAACGTTGACTAAGGTCACTGGGCAGACAATCAACACCTTCCCTGCAATTGGAGGGCCACCAGCGTAAGGCGTTTGTTCTATTTCGCTGTGAGCAAGAGGGGTAACGGGACTGGAAAACAAATTACTCAGTACCGTCCAGACGAGCGTTATGGTCTGCGCAGAAATAAGCGATACTTCATCGTAATCCATGAATGGTGGCTCGCCTGCAAGGTCTTCCCCATACCCCTGACAGAAGTAAGTCAGCAACATCATAAAAGTAAAGTGGGGACAGGTTTACATTTCATCAGCCAGGATACACCCTTGTCCTTCATGCTTCCTAATCCCCATGACACATTCATACAAGAACTTGACGCCTCAGGTGGACATGAAACCTGCGACCTAATGCAAAGCGCAAGAAACATACCTTCGATCTGATGTGGTCGAAGATGCCGTGCGAGGACAGGGTCAATCACAACTGGGACGACAGGTCGGTTTCTGTGCAACGCATCATCTTAGAATGAATAACGATTGGGTGAACGAACGTGAGTTACTTGGTGTTATATTTTTTCTCGTGTTCCTTTGTCGGCGCTTTCATTACGACTGCGCCATCTGCATTGGGGTCATGTCTTGAGGAAACGCTTCATCGATCATACGTTGACAAACCATGACGACATAGAACTCACAACGGTCCTTTCCCTTTATTCGGATCGGAAGGTTTCGCGTAGAAGTTAGTAGGCGCGACGAACTTCGTCAGCGACGCGGCTGTGCTTGCTCGAACAGGTGGTTCTTCATCGTTTTCAAGGACAGGGATGGCAGCCTTGCGAGTTGAGGTCACTGAAATAACAACCGGAGTAGCATCATCGTCTGCCGCGAGTGGTCCGCGAGCCTCCAGATCGGTTTCAACATCGTCAAGGTCAATCGAATCGGGGGCCACGACACCAATAATACGCGGAACCTGGTAAGCAGATACCTTAGCATCGAGCTCCACGGTCTTTCCGCCAATATGGCATGAGTAACCGGGACGCAGAGGTTCCCCATTCCATTTCGTCGACCCCATGCTTTGAACAATTCATGATTTAACGTGACGAATACGCATATGATGTAAAAGAACGTACAGTTTGCCGTCGTCGGATATCATTGTTAATTTCTTTCCAGAAAAAGTGACGTAGCCATCCCCGTCCCATGTTTTATGCTTTCTCTGCTGTGGTTTTCGCCTTCGCACGAGTATGAGCTATTTAGGCACAAAGAAGCTCGAAAGTGGTGTCGTACCAATTGGCCGTCCAGTAACTCTCTTTGTGATCTCCAACCAGGTTTTCATTACCTGCGGGGGCTTGTACGAGATCAACGGGGTGAAGCGAGATACCTTTCTTATCGGTGTTTTCGAGCGCAGCCGTCCGACTTGGCCCAGGCTTTGAAGGGTTAAGTAAGACCGGTTTCAAAGGCGTAAATTTCTTGGAAAGAGAGGAAGAGCTCGCATAGCTTGGCTTCGCGTCACCTGTGGATGTAGAGGAGGTCCCGGCGTTTTTACCAAAGCATGCGCCGGAGAAAAACTCAGACCGAGGGATGGCGCAGTCTACCTCCATGTCTTTGCCATTGACCGTAAGGTTCGTGCCGACATTGACAACGCTCATGTTTGATTGCCCCATAACGATCCTTTGATTCCCGTAAGATTCGTCACAAGTGGTGTCAGATTGCTGCTCACAATTTGCCATCGAGATCATACAAAGCCGCCTTCATGCCATTGATTGCGAGAACACCGTCTCCGTCCCAGGTTTTATGCTTCCTGTGTTGAGGAGCTCTCCTGCAAGAAAAAAGCAACATATAACGCGTCTCCTCCCAGGAAACAAAATGCTTTGCACCATTGAACCATCCAATAACGCTCCCCAGCAGGACTTTGCCCCCTCTCCAATCCAGGAGCAAAATTGGGACGTTTATTGCTCTCTTGAGACGTATCTGACTGATCTGATTTTCTCTTCTTGACCGTACGTTCTGGCACTTGGAACACAGGCATGGTAGTCGTGGACGAAAGAGACGCGACTGGACGCGCCAGATTTGGCGCGGTCACGTGCCTGGGCCCGACAAAATTCACCGTTTTATTCACCGGACTGTTTTGGCTGTGTACCACGATGAACAACTGCACGACTACTGTACGACGATAGCGTGCAATTATCTGCTTCCACAAACAGCCTGTAACTCGGAAAGCCTCGGATGATACCCTGTAACACCCGAGAATGAAATTCAGTGAATGGCTCGGGACCGCCTTGATCCAGTGTGCAATTACCTCACAGGCTGTGCAACGCATCCCTCTGCCCTAAAATCTTGTTTCCAGCCATTGTCTGTGGACAAGATCCACGTTTCTCCCATTTTCTGCCACGAAATTCGTTCATTAACATGTTACTCGCCGATTTCATTTCACACAACATTATCTGCTTCCTTTGGCTCACAGCAGTTATTTGGAAAGTCTTCCCACTCATTTGCCACACCCTTGGCCTTCTCATAGACTGGAGAGAGCTGGTTACACGCATTCGTCAACGAACCAAACGGTTTATCGACGTGTGCGTACCGCTGCGGCACCAGCAGCTCACTTGGGCAAAGGACAGAAATCACTATGAGGCGATCAAGCGTGAAATAGTCAGGGAGTTGGGATACCTCTGGGTCATGGTGGGTGTGTTCTCGAACATGTGGTGTCGTTGACGAATAGTCCACCTCGCAGCTCTGGCTGGTAGTGCTGTGTGTATTCCATTCGCACTTCATGTCGCAACATGCTAACAGTGGTTTTGTAGTGCGACCTTGTTGTCCAACCATCATGACCCGGCCCACTGGTCTTCACATATCATGACTATCTCGATTATTGAAGCAGGCTTTGGTCTCATCTGTGCCAGCTGGCTGGTTTGGATCTACGTGTGGTCAGGCTTCCTTGAGGTATACGTCCCGCCAATGCCTCCGTTTCATCATACTCATTTAGCTCTCCATGTCTCGCAGGTTATCCTCAAGTCACCTGAATACAGCTATATGATGTTCAACATCTTCGGACGCCTGCCCGCGTTCCTACTGACTGGCTCAGTCGTTCTGCACCTCTCCAACGTTGTGTACTGGCGATATGGTCGCCTGACCTTCTCAGTTCTCACATGGATCATTGGACCACCACTCTCCCTTCGCGCGTTTCGGGATGTCGTGGGTATCTGTGAGCAGTGTGTTGATGGATTCGCACAAATTGACTTCTTGCTTCAAAATGGAGGGCAAGCGCCAAGGTCGAGCGCTTATTCCACAGAAGCCAATGCCTCATTGGACGGACGACTGAATGGGAACTTGACGCCCACACGAGATATCGGGTCTGTCGTGTAATGCCGAAGTTGACATTGCACTTCGGGGATGCGATTGTTTTCTTATTTCTTTTTTTCTCTTCCATCAGCTATAGGCCTTGCAACGCAATCATTCCCTGTCTCTCCAACTCTTTTCACCATTGTTATACCAATTCACTGTCCCTCACTCCTTTAGCTGTATTTCCACTCTTCTATGACTGTTGTGTCGCTCCCGATCTACACTTGCTGTCTCGTTATCTCTGGTATCAATAGCACGCCCCGCACACTTTGTATATATCTCATTGGAAAATCTGCCTGACGTTTTCCAGCTCATTGCGCCGTTACGTCGCAGGATCGCCCCTGAGTTCACTCAGAGAACATGGACTGGACTGTGCAAGTTTATATCAATCACCGGCAACACGGGGGATGAACTCGCTGCAAAACTAAACTTTCGGCTGTATCAAACCCACCAATTGTGCAGACATCCGCGCCGAAAACCTTTTAAATGCCTAAAATTACACGACAGGCTGAACGCAACCTCATAAAAGACCTCAACCCGTTATCAGGGTGCGCAAAGCCTTCGATTCCAAGACCTTACCCAGCGAAACCAAGAGATTTCCGGTAAGCTACCTTGTTATGCCATTCGCACCCCCAAACCGGACCCCAGTGAATCCATGAATCAGGAAACGAAACAGCGAAACTATCAGCCTGATCATCATCTGGATAATACCTCGGCTCTTCACAACTTGAACAACCCTATCATCAACACCCCGCCATCCCATCGGCCACTGATCTCTAAAATTTTCCTCCGTGCTCACTCCCAGATCAACCGATCAGACCGAGACCGAGAGTCGATTTTAGAGCTCCCCATACGCAGGCGTGCCGTCCAACACCGTCGCCAGAACCTTCGTCTCCAAGATACGTTCGGCAGGTATGGTCATAATGTCTTGAGAGAGTACGACATAATCGGCACGCTTGCCGGGTTCGAGAGAGCCAAGACTGGATTCCGTAAAGGACGCGTAAGCTGGATTTATTGTCATTCCTGCGGACATGAGGTGAGTAACCAAGTATGCGGACGCATGAGGGATTGAAATGACCTCTCAGTGCCTCCTCGCGCGTCAGGCGCTCCTCAGGGAACCTATTCATAGCAGAGTTAGAGGTGCGCTACACACTGAATGCATGGGTCTGACCATCCACCAGGACCGTGAGGCGACCGGCCATCCGGAGACAACCTCGTGATGGCTGCATAGAAGCCTGACAGTGGGTTGAGGTCTTCAACCGGAAAGTCAGAGCCTAGTGTGATCGTCGCGCCGCTGTCGATCAGGGTACGGAATGCGTACAACATCTTCACTCGCTCAGGACCCTATAATAATATACGTGCGTTTAGTGCAACCTTCGAATAAACGCCAATGTAGATCTCGGACTTACGAGGCGATTTTCGGCGTACCACATGTCGCTGATGCTGTGCACTGAAATGAATTACTGAGGATTACTGTGGAATCAGTCACAACGCACGCATGGGTGGGTTGTACGCTCGCCATGACTGTGTAAATCAACTGTGAATGGGGTCATCTAACAGTCAGATGAATACCTACCACCAAGTCTTCCAAGCCTTTTCATATCAGAACGCGTCAAAATCTGTGCGTGCTCCAGGCGTGGGCGGAGGGCGGAAACGTCCACATCCTTCAGCGCTGATTCAAACGCGTCCAAAACGATGCCATTTGCCCGGTCGCCTATGGCATGAACATTCTAGCGGGTTGCACAGCAATGAACCATCTACGGCAGGGAAGTGAAAAGTTACACGCACCACTTGCCATCCGTCTTTCAAGAATTTGGGAATCACCTCATTTAAGAGTTCAGTCGAAAGTCGCATAAATCCCGATGTTCCCGGATTGTCTGAATAGGGTTCATATAACTGTGCGTGATGTGAAAAATTGCGATCATATTAAGGAGCAACACAGCTACAACTTACCGCAGCACCTCCGGATCTCAGGGCACCTGCTCAGATTTGTCATGGCAGTACAAATCGAAATGATGAGCCTCACCATCGGCAAATATCTTGATGCTCCGAGCGCTGAACCTGCCATTCCCTGCATCGATCACCTTCTGCAATTTGTTACCTTGATATTCCCCACTTTCGTTGAAGTATGTCATGCCGTAGATTCTGATCTTTTAAAAGCTGCTTTTGATGTCGAAAGAGAGAGGGACTGTAATGGACGAACAGGAAGGTTTCCGCGCTGGGCGTACCTTCATTCATTTCGTCAGACGATTGCGAAATTAACATTGTTTAAGGACACACCGCTTGAAGAATGCCAACGACACTGGATCAAAGCCGGCATCATGAACGGAGGTCAGCCCCTTAGCAAGTGCATCCTTGACAGTCAATTTGAACCGCCTGTCTAGATCTTCTTCCGTAAGAGGAAGCCTCGGCACGAGGTCCTGGGCATTGTCCAAAAGCACTCCTGATAGTTCGATGAAAACAAAGTCATTTATAACAGTTCATTCAAAAAGGAAGTTTAATACCAGTAGGTTCTCCAACCTCATTTCGGACAATCACCCCGCCTTCTACGGTTTCCGGCAAAGGAGACATTGCTTCAAGAATACGAGCGGATACCCACAGAGCATGCCCGTCCTTGCTTTGGAGAACAATTGGCCGCCCACGACATACCGGATCGCTTTCTAATTCCGCCTGGAATTAATTCATGAACTGAGAGCTTTTCAAAATTTTAAGCTTTCCCTACTGCGGACGGCCATTTTTCAGTTGGCCATGATGTGTGATCCCAACCCCAACCTTCAATGAAATGTGTTTTGTTTTTCAGAACGTCAGGATTCGACTTGATATAGTCCCTGACGCGGTGGACGACGGCTGTCATGTGTTTGAATATGATACGTAAATGTGCACTGTGATACCTACCTGTGCTGTCCTTCACGCCGTCCAGAGGTAGAATGCGGTTTGCGCCATATTCTAAAACGTGTGCATGGGAGTCTGAATTCGAATTCAACCTTGCACAAAAATTTAGACAGTCTATGGCTCGCACCACTTAATCCAGGTACCACGATTGCGTTTTCTGGGATGTAAATAGTCTTCAATGCTGTTTCAGAATCTGTAGATGGCTCTATTCCCGGCAATAACTGATTATTTAGTCGCCAACGTTCCGTAACCGCGTCTAGGCGTTCCCCGTTTAGGACATGTTTCACCGGTGAAAGAAAAAATTGCGCTCACCATGTGAACCAGTGTCGAGAATTCTTGAGTCGTGAACAACTATGCACTCTACCTTACTGTTGCCACCATCTACAGTATATATATTGGCGCCAGCTTTCGAACAAAGAGCGTAGGATGTTGGGTGTGTCACTCCAGGTTTCCTGAAGATCCACAGCACAGCTGCGATAATAATTGTAACCGCGCATGATTCGACGCTAATACGGCTCATGAAAGGTCTAGGAGGGATCTTCTTTTCCCGAAAGTTTTGTGAGTGACCGTTCGCGCCATGCTTTCCAGCATTGCCACCTAACGGTCTTTGGCGCACGTCAGTGGACATGATGAGGGGAGAATGGTGGCATTGGAGTACACAGCCTGGTTCAAATAGGTTCAGGAGGAGGCGCCGCTCAAACTTCCAGAATTCTCGGACCCCGTTCTGTTGCAATCGGCTCATTCGGAATAAATTTACCATGGGTACCTTCAAAGTAAGGGAAGTGCCACGCATGCCTCGTGCAAAATCAAAAAATTCTAGACAGATCGGATCGGTTTTTATAGGCGCTCGGCTGACTGACATTGGGCGTCTATCGGATGTCCTTTTTTCATATCCTCCTGATGGCTAGACTCGTGACCAGTCTCTTTACAAGGGTAATTCGCCAATATTCGAGGGAGGGAGGACGCGACGGAGCGCGTGACGAATATTCGAATAACCCT